>SNVD02004266.1:0-195632 GCA_013180625.2 Boswellia sacra
TGCCTCCCAATAAGCGCTTGGTTTAACGTCCTCAGCCCGACGTTGGTTCCATCATGGCAGGGTCCAATCTCCGCTATGCTTCTCTAGTGGGCTTGGATCTTTTTCCAACAAGATACGATCCATGCATATGGCTGGGCCTTGGATGTCAACAATCGTCCACCCAATAGCTGTTTTGTGATCTCTAAGTACTAGGACGAGTTTCTCTTCTTGTAGTGGTGCAAGGCCCATTTCTATTGTAACTGGCAAAGGATCATTCTTATCCAAGAATCCATGCTTCAAATGATATGGAAGAGGCTTAAGCTCCAAGGTAGGGGCGTGCAGAAGGAAGAAGTTTCTCATTAGATAAAGGCAATTCAATGTACGAAACATCATACCTGTTTGTGGTGATAGCTATAGTCTCATCCAAGCTTGCCACAGCTTCCTCCACTTCTTCAGACACTTGTATCAACTTCCTCGATTCTCTGGAATTTTCTGCCCCAATGTGCTCACTAATGGCTACTTCCAATGCATCCTTGTGAGTTAACTCAAAATGTTGTTGTGGCAAAGAATCAATAACATCAACTGCAAAAACAGAATGCAAGTCACTAAGGTACCTCATTGTCTCAAAAATATTGAAACGAATCACCTCGCCATCGAATTCCATGGTGAGAGTGCCATCATGAACATCAATCTTAGTTCGAGCAGTTTTCAAGAATGGTCTCCCCAAAAGAATTGGTGTTGGATTAGGAGATGTCTCATCCTCCATTTCAAGAACATAGAAGTCTGCTGGGAAAACCAATTGATTTACCTGCACAAGCACATCTTCCACAACTCCCTTGGGATATGCATTAGAACGATCAGCAAGTTGAATGGTAATACCAGTTTTCGCAAAAGGTCCAAGATTTAAAGAAGCATAATAGAATATGGCATGATATTAATAGATGCTCCTAAATCTAACATAGCTCTTTCAAACTTGGTTCTACCAATGGTGCATGGAATGGTGAACGTACCTGGATCTTTGCATTTCGGAGGAATTTTTCTTTGTAGTACAGCTGAAACATTTTCCCCCACGCTTACTTTCTCATTTCCCTTAAACTTTCTCTTGTTGGTGCATAACTCCTTGAGAAATTTTGCATAACGAGGTACTTGCTTAATAGCATCCAGAAGTGGTATATTACCTCGATCTTGCGAAAAGTTTCCAGGATTTCTGTTCTTGTTCATCCTTCTTCGATTTTGCAAATCTACTAGGAAAAGGTGGAGGAGAAACATATGAAGGAATGGGAGTTATAGGATTTACCTGAGAAGTCAGTGTTTTGTTCATGGTGGAAGTGGTGTCATCTCCTTCATCAGTTTGTGATTTCTTTGGTAGGACATCTAATTGCTCTTCATTTTGCAAAGTTATCGCACAAGAATTCTCTCTTGGATTGATCACCGTTTGACAAGATAATTCTTCTGAGCCTTGGCCCTCGAATTTGCTCATGCTAGTAGCCAATTGTCCCATTTGATTTGCCAGGTTTTGGATACTTGCCCCAGTTTCCTGCTGGAATTGCATTGTGTTAGTGGCAAGTGCATTAACAATATCCTGGAGAGACATACCTGAGTTTTGTGAAGCTGGTTGCGGTGCTGGATGTGGCATTGGTGGTGGTTGCATTTGAAAAGGTTGCTGCACTCTAGGTTGATTGAAACCTTGTGGCCGATTTGGTATCACATTTGGAGTGATTGGTTGATGATTCCAGTAACTGAAATTATGGTGATCTTCCCATCCAGCATTGTAAGTGTTAAAGAAAGGATCATACCATTGCCTCGTTTGTCCTGGAAATCCACCCATGGCATTGGCTTGTTCCATATATTCTTCTTGTAAAGTTGGATACATGTCGATTGGATGCTCCATCGTAGAATATATCCCACATTCATAAGATTTTTGTATATGTCCTACAGCCATGTTTTCCACAAGAGAAGTTAGCTCAGAAAGTTGTTGTTCAATGTTCGGAGTGCTTACCTCATTTATTCTCCATGGTAGTTGGGGCTCAAATCCGCCACTGAATTGATGGAAGTTTACTGCCATGTCGTCTAAACACAAACAATCAGAAAAGAAAAACAAAGAAAATAGGAATCAACAATGAAAACAAAATAACAAATCGATTAGAAAATCAATCCCCGGCAACGGCGCCAAAAACTTGATGCGTTCGAAACTAGCAAGTATACTAGTCGCACAAGTAATAAAGTGATAAGTAGATATCGTTCCCACGAGGATTGATTCTAATTGAATTTGTTATTTCCAGCAACAATAAACTAAACAGGGGGGATTTTTGTTGAATGATTTACTAAATGAAATAAGAATGCAAGTAAAGAATAACAAAACAGAAAGTAAATTTGAATAAAAAATCAATGGGAGAAAGCTGGTTAAGGGATCCTTCTCTACCACAAGATATGGATTTGCGAATTAATCATAGAATTGTCATCCAATTACAGCATTGAAGTTATCAACCGTAGATAACAACAAGCTCTGTTATCCCAATCTTTCCTTACTTTGTTGTTAAATAAAACAAGCTCTTTATTTAATCTCTATCCATTAAACAACCTAGAACAAGCTCTCTGAGTTTAATTCAATGGATGCATTACGATAAGAAAGATAGGTTGATCTAAGCAATAAACACACAAGCTCGGATTATTTAACTTAGGTTATATTCTCCAATTGTAATCTCTGATCACAATTTTGCTACTAATGATTAGAAATTCAAGACAATTACGGATCAAGATTTCTAGTCTAGCAATAAATCACAACCAGATTATATTCAGTTGGCCACTCAAATACAATCAGCAAGCAATCATAAGCATTAAATATGGGAGAATACAAGCAACTTCAATTAGAGAATTGGATAACAATTCCTTACACAATCAACTTACAAAAACCATATCAGGGGCTTTGAAATCACCCTCAACCAATTCAGATTCAGTTACACATGTTTAAGAACGTGGTAAATACAATACAACATGGAGACATTCCAGAAAATGAAAGGGAAGGGAAAAACTTAGCAAATTTGATGTAATTCTCTTTGGATTGTAGTTCTTCCTCTTTCCAAGCTTCCTTTCTCCTTCAAGAACTCCAAGAGATGAAAGAATTCCAGAGCTTCAGCCTCCACCACGTTCTCCCCTCTTCAAGTTATGAAAATAAAACCCTAAAATGTGTTTAAATACTCTGCTACAGTGACTTGCTACAGTGCCCCGTATTATACATGCTACAGTGACTTGTGGAATTATATTTCTATACATCTCACACTGTTTTGATTACAACTTTTGGTACACTGAATGGATTTATAAACCGTAAATTTCTCCAGAAAATAGACTTCGAGAGCTTTCCAACGGTATATAATATGTCATCGGGTTCATTGTATATCAATACAATTAAATCCGAGAAGATGGTTGACTAGCAGAGGTGAAAATGAAGGGTTTTACTCCATTTTTGTGCAAGTTGCTCCAAAACTCCTACAAACATCAAAACACACAAAAACATAAAAATACCACGGAATATAGCAAAGAAACATGGACGAATTGATATAAAAGTAATACATAAATAGACACCTATCACTCACATTCATGGTCAGGGTACAAGGATTTTATTTTGTATGTAATTAAGTCCTGTATGGTGGAGGCATGAATCCTCCAAGGGCAGCCTTCAAAAGCACATCTAACAGTCACTCTTTGTTTCTCATTTTTCAACCTTTTAAGCTAAATAGCCTTTTGAATAGCATATTCCCTAAGGACATCCCTAAAATGTTGGTGATTTTCAAAGGTCTGACCAACCTTCAATTGCACAACTCCCTCTAACCTAGGCTTGTATATGTTCTTCCTATGAACCCTAGCCATCCTAGCACTAGGCACTTCATCATCTGAGCTACTCACAATTTTTTCAAACTTTTCTCCATCAGATTGATAATTTGACAGGTCATCACTAGATATTCTTTCTTCAAAACTACTTTCTACCCCACTATCATCATGCTGAATTTCATCATCACTATCGGTCCTATAATCTAAATCAGAATCTGTTGAAAGATTAAGCTCAGTATGGACATCTGAATTGGCTTCAAGGTCATTTACCCCACCCTTATTAGGCCCCTCAAACTCATCTCCATCTAAGTTAACTGTTTCAGATTCATTTTCAATCTACCTATCAATCAATTGAGGTTCTTAAGGCACCTCAGGGTCATTTTGAACTAGGTTTTTAGGGTGCACTGGATCCAAGCGGCTTTGAACAATCTCTATAGAGATTGTTATAGTAAAAATCCCCCTAGATTCATATAGTCTAAATACTTCTAAACACTTTGCATCACTATCAATAACCACATCCTCACCAATCCAGGGTAAACACACTGTCAACTTCACTAGCCCATCTGGATGATCCCCAACATCACAGTAGTGACAAGCATCTCGGAATAACCCTATCCTAGATATGCTATCAGGGTCTATATACCCGATTGGAATTTTATGACCCAAAGCTTCATATGTTAAGTAAAATTCAACCATCTTACTAGCCTTATGCACCAACAAATATTAAAAAAAAAAAAAGCACACAGGGAAACAAGCAAAATAATAGTTAAAAACACAATCATATAAAACAAAATCATGCATCATTTTGAATTATAGATTACAATTACCTACCTATTGCATCTACTCGATTGAACTTCAAACTACATATAGCTTTTACATGCGGGATATGTCACGCTCCATCCATGCAGATAAATATTACATAGCGTGCATGGCACAAAACTTAGTGATGCAAAACATTCTAAGGCCATAATTTATTGTCGAATACATAAATGACCATAAAAAACAGAAGAAACAGATAATACAGCATGCATCTGCTTAAAGAAAAATTGAAACTTTTCAAGCATGCATGTATCAATACCAACAGAAATAACAAGAAAATGATTCGATCTATCATTATAGTGCATCAATTTTGAAAAGCCCTAAATTTTTTCACAGGACATTCCTAGGGTTTTGTTTGCAAAAGCATAATCCGATAATAGAAACCAAAAATTACACTACCAAATCATATATAATAGTTCAAATTGTTGTGAAAATTCCATAAAAGTTTTTTTTTTTAAATAAACCCATGAACATAACAAAACAGCACCTCCCGCATGTTATACACAACAAAACAGATGACAACGTTTGCTTACCTGTCACCCTAGACGACGCCTTCAACTGGTTTCAATGGCGTTTCTTGAAGTAGAAGGCAACTGGGAGGTCATGTATGCGATGCGGGAAGGAAAACAGTCGAGAGAGAAAGGGAAGGTTAAAGGAAAAATCGATAGAGAAAATGGGGTGGGGTGGGGTTCGAGCAATAAAAAATTTTTTGACTTCTTTTTATAGTGCTGAGTGTGTTAGATGAAATGACTCAATTACCCCTCTAAGCGCAACATATTTACAAAAATTTAACGGGGGAATTAACAAAAAAGAGGTATGCGATGAGTTTTTAAAAACATAGGGACTAAATTTATGAAAAAGTGCAAACAGTTCATTTTAATGAAATAAGTCCAAAAGGTAGGGGAGGTCTGTGACAATAACTCATTTAATTTTATAGAAGAGTATTAACAATATTATTAAAGAAGTTTAATGATTTATTTGCGTTATTATTGTTAAAAAATTAAAATTCTTTAGGTATTAGAATTCTAGGTTAAAAATAAGTAGAAATTTAAATTTAGACAACTAGGGTTAAAAAATAATAGATAATAATTTTGTAATAGTTTTTTAGCCTTAGTATTATATTTTTAAAGTCACTCCTGGTGAATACAATTTCTGACTTTGGTGGTGTTTGTTTCAATCACTTAACACTTTTTAAATTTAAATACTTTTTAGAACTTAATTTACACCACTTTATAGGATGTTTGTTTGCTTTGTTAGATACCACTTAAAAAAAATGGTGAGAGAACATTTTACCTTTAATGTAACTTTTTTACTCTTGTTAAAATGTATTTAAATAATTAATATTATTTATATTTATATTTATACAGTCCTTTAAAAATTAAATAGTTAATAAAATTAAATGAAAATTTTTTTTATTTAAATAATTAATATTTTATTTCTTACAAACTTTAAAAAATAATTATCAACTAAAATTAAATAAAATTCTTTTTCATTTAAATAGTTAATATTATATTATATAAACTCATATGATATTATTGTATAACTACTCTATCATTAATATTATCAATTTTTAAAATTTATTCCTCCAATTAGATCAAGTTTAAGCCATATCAATTTGTATAAAAAAAATTGTAAGAGTAGTATTTTATCCATTACATTTTGAGGACCATATTTGGAATCACAAAAATTAATTATATTAATTAAAGTGTTTTCCATTTCACAAATTTAAAAAGAAAAAAAAACTATTATGATCTTTTAACTTAACATAATAAATATTAATTTTTTACTTTAAATTTACATTATTAAATAAAATAAAATGTCCTTAGTGATCTAATAAATAACTTTTGAAGTTTTAATAAAATTATCCCTATAGTATGTAATAAAATTCTATCAAATATAGTGTCTATTTTAAAACTTATTATTTATAATGATATCAAATTTTTTAATAGTTATTATTCAACATATTATTAGCAAATTAATTTGAAATATTAATAGAAATAAATGAAAGTTTATCAATTATAAAAAATATTTATCATATTTTTAATATGGTAATTATAAATATAGTAATAAATAATATAACAATTTGATAATAAATGCTAAAACAATCATAAATATACTGAAAATTTTACTTTTAATAAAATAAAATAACATTCATAAATAAAAATTTGATAAATTTTATATTATTTTAATATGTAGGGATATTTATGAAACAAAATTTTTAACACCTCATTTAGGCGATAGTGATTAGAAAAAGTAATAAATTTTTACTTTTTCAATTAAGTGATTAATCACTTAATATAAATGCTAAGTGGAAAAACAAAAAAAAATTTTAAGATTGAAATCTAAACACTTTAAGTGTTAAGTGATAAGTGGAAGAAAACAAACTGCTCTTTCGTTTTTGTATATTTATAACATGATATTATAAAACCTTTAGCAATGAATACTTATTTCCTCACTAAAAACTCGAGTGACTAGTTAGGGAAGAATTTTTCACGACGAGATAAAACCTATTACGATGAAATTTTCTTTGCAAAAGGTATTACATAAAGATGGGATTTTGTGACAAAAATTTTGTAGCAAAAAAAGGACTTTTGTGAGAAAAAATTTCTAGTAAAAAGCTCTTTAACATGTGTAGCACTTGATTAATATTAAAGCTTATAACTTATGTCATCTCTACAATTTTACATCAATAAATTAATTAATATTAAACTCTTAGATCATATATGTGTAGCACTTAATGCATTTTTGCAAAAACCAAAAGAAGTCTATACATGCAAGTATATTCGAAATATAAACACAAAACACAATTTAGTAATCATATTGTAATCAAACAAGAATAAATTTTAGAAAATTTCAAATATACGTAACATGATGAACCTGGCTAACCTCTACAAAGGCTTATGAATAAAGCAATATAATAAACAAAAAATGAGGTAAACATACTTTAAAATTTTTTTATAAAGTACTACCAAGAATAAATCAAGATGCCAATTAGACAAACAATAAAATATATGAGACATTCTTTGGCTTTAGATTGTTGGGAATATTTATAATAAATTTAAATAATATAATCAAACAACAACATATTGAAGAAATAATAAAATATAAATTAGATTAACTTAACAATATAATAAATAAATAGAACAAGTAAAGAGATAGAGTAAAAATTATGTGGCCTGGGCACTTGGGAGGCATGTCAAAGGTATTGTCCGAAAGCCAAAGAGTCCTCCTCTCATGTGGGTCATATCGATACTCAATGGCTCCAAGATATAACCCAGTACTCACAGTTTATCTTCTCAATGGGTACAATCACAGGAAGAAATAACATGTCTTCATGTGTCGCAGTTGCTCAAAATCATAAAAATACTCAAAGTATATCATTATACAAATGTTAGAACCATAAGACTCCTTTATATAATAGCCTCTTAGCTTAGATAACTTATAAATCAATTTTTGGTACTCCTAAACCATAAGTTCTAAATAAAAACATAAAAGTTACAAATAATAAATTATATATATATATTTCTAAATTTGTTGATGCTTTCTCTAATCAAAAAGTAGCACTAATTTCTTTTTCTTTTTCTTTATCTCTAAATTTCTTTATCTTTATCTTTTTCTTCTTTTTTGGTAACACTAATAGTAATAAATAAAAATTATTAAAGACAAATAAATTAGCTTTTAATATTACATATATGTAGATTACATCTAGAACGGCTCATGGCTCCAAAATATTTGGTAATAGAGAGAATTTACTCTTTATTATTATACTTTTAGGGGTCGAGCAGGTATTTATTCGTGTCATGGGAGAATTGGCTCAGTAATCTTGTTGCATGTATCAGTAATGCAATAATCCGCGATCTCTATTATGACATAGATCTCTACTTATAGTATAATATAACATAATGTAATATAATTAATATAATATAATATTTAAGCTCAGAAGTTTTTGTCCCATAAAAAAAATGAAGATAACTTCACGATCTAGATAATTTCATATTTCTGACAGAATATACCAAAGCTAGTTTGATCTTATGCTAATCAAGAGTAGTGATAATGTAAATTTGAGTTATACCTTTCAATGGTGTGTAACCTTTGGCAACAAGATTAGCGAAAAAAGAAAATCCTCGTAACCCACTTGCCCTTGTACTCTAGAGGAATACATTTGGGATTCCAAGCTCTTGTGTAGCTTGGGCAGTGAAGGAGAGACTATTGGAGATAAACTATTTAAAACTTAGTTTAAATCATGAGTTATAAGTTCTAATATGAAATTAATTTTTATGAGTTATAAATACAATTAAAATTTGAGTTACAAAATTTATTATTTGTAACTTTTATGTTTTTATTTAGAACTTATGGTTTAGGAGTTACAAAAATTGATTTATAAGTTATCTAAGCTAAGAGGCTATTATATAAAGGAGTCTTATGGTTCTAACATTTGTATAATGATATACTTTGAGTATTTTTATGATTTTGAGTAACTGCGACACATGAAGACATGTTATTTCTTCCGGTGATCGTACCCATCGAGAAGATAAACTGTGAGCACTGGGTTGTATCTTGGAGCCATTGAGTATCGATATGACCCACATGAGATGAGGACTCTTTGGCTTTTGAACAATGCCTTTGACATGCCTTCCAAGTGCCCAGGCCACATATTTTTTACTCTATCTCTTTACTTGTTCTATTTATTTATTATATTGTTAAGTTAATCTAATTTATATTTTATTATTTCTTCAATATGTTGTTGTTTGATTATATTATTTAAATTTATTATAAATATTCTCAACAATCTAAAGCCAAAGAATGTCTCATATATTTTATTGTTTGTCTAATTGGCATCTTGATTTATTCTTGGTAGTACTTTATAAAAAGATTTTAAAGTATGTTTACCTCATTTTTTGTTTATTATATTGATTTATTCATAAGCCTTTGTAGAGGTTAGCCAGGTTCATCATGTTACGCATATTTTAAATTTTTCAAAATTTATTCTTGTTTGATTACAATATGATTACTAAATTGTGTTTTGTGTTTATATTTCGAATACACTTGCATGTATAGACTTCTCTTAGTTTTTGCAAAAATGCATTAAGTGCTACACATATATGATCTAAGAGTTTAATAGTAATTAATTTGTTGATGTAAAATTGTAGAGATAACATAAGTTATAAGCTTTAATATTAATCAAGTGCTACACATGTTAAAGAGCTTTTTACTAGAAATTTTTTCTCACAAAAGACATTTTTTTGCTACAAAAGTTTTGTCACAAAATCCCATCTTTATGTAATACCTTTTGCAAAGAAAATTTCATCGCAATAGGTTTTATCTCGTCGTGAAAAATTCTTCCCTAATTAGTCACTCGAGTTTTTAGTGAGGAAATAAGTATTCATCGCTAAAGGTTTTATTTTGTGACGAAATATTTCTTGCAAAATATCATTTTTTTCAGATGCTAGCTTTTGCAACGAAATAAGAATTTTGTTGTAGAAGGTTGCTTTTGCGACAAATTTGATTTCGTCACAAAAAAACTTTGTCGCAAAAAACTATTTTTTTTGTAGTGTTTACATGTGTATATTAGAAACTCATACACAAGAAACTCATTTAAACATTCAATATTGATTTTTTTTTTTTTTGCTTTCAAAGAATATAGATGAGTTACATGCAGTGGTTTTATTATCAAAACTTTTTATGAGTTTTATTATGGTCTAATAAATTTTCAGTTATTAAAAAATATTACTCAATGTAATTATTGTTTATGATTATAGATTAACTAAGAATGATTTTTATACTAATTGAATATGTTTTTGTTTTGAAGCTAGCATGCATTTTTAAATGCATTCATAAACTCATATATATTTATAATGTATTTGATCTTTATTGCATATTATTATGAATTGATTAAGAATTCAAGTTGTGAGTTACTTGCATGCATCAAATTTTTATTACCCAATAAAGCATGTGTTTTCAATATATTTAATTAGAAACTCATATGCATAGTGGTATACTGTTAATTCATAGTTTATTATGGCTATAATTCATATTAGATGATAACATCTAATAATTGATTACTAGAATATGTTAAGAATATTAATTGTTTATTATGATAACTTATGTGGTTGCATTGAATAAAATTGTGGTATAAATGCTAATAATTATTAATTAAATATACATGAGTTACATATTGTGTTTGCAGTAGCATTAAATATCTTATTAATGTGAAAGTAGCAATAAATATTTTGTTAATGTGGGGTTTTCAATTTTTAAGAGGTTTCAAATTTTTAGTTATTAATTTTGTACAATTATGATGATAGTGATTTAAGTTTAATTGTTGTTTCTATGAGCTTAAAAATTCAATAAATTAGTGTATTAATATTTTATGGAGTTATTGTTAGTGTATTTAAAATGTTACTTAATGTGGGGGTTTCTTTATTTGATGGATGCTAATATTTTTATGATATTTTGAGGAAAAAAAAGTGATATTATAAATTATTAGATGATTATTAGTTTTATGTATAAGTTTGAAAATATTGTTACTTATGAGGTGATTAAGTGCTCCTTCAATTTTCTTTATCGTGCCTTTAATTTTCTTATGCTCTCTAACATTCTGTTTGTGAAATATTTAATATTATTTAAGAGAGCTAGTGGAAGCAACCATCAAAATAATGGGAACAGGTTCTCAAAGATAAAATCAATGAGAGATTTTATACAATTATAAAGATTTTCAGCTAATTAATTAATCAAATTGTCGAGGGGGATGTGCTTAAACCTGAAGGTAGTCAGTTAGGGAAGTAACCCAACCTCTATGATTGGAGATCCCACGAAAGAGGTTCAATGGGTAGGAACAATCCATACTGCACGGCTTGTTAAGCACAACTGTAATAACATATCTTAGAGGAGATATAATTCTACTCATCCCTATAGCAAAGTGCTTGTTATATGTGATGTTAGGAATGATATTTATCTTGAATGACTCCAAAGGCTAGATATTCTTGCGAGGCATTGGTCACGTATGTCTTTTGAGGAGTCACCTAAGTGAGAGTATCGTGAGGGCCGCGACTGTGAGAATTAGGCTGTTCTCTAAAACTCTAATGAGAATCAAGATTAAGCGCATGACCATTAATAGTGTTAACCCGCCAAAACTATGTCTTCATCGATATTATGTGTGTGGTAGTTTGTGTTGACTCAGGTATGGCAACCCAAGAGGTAAGGGAGGGGGGGTGGGGGTGAATTGGGTTTTTATTTATCAAAACAGATTTATAAAACTTTTCTTGAAAGATCAAAATTAGTTCACTCTTTCTTTGAGAATAAAAGTGAAGAAGATGAAAATAGAAGTATTCTAAGATGCAATCAAGAGCATAACAATAATGAACAATCACAAGTGTAAGTAAATATAAAGAGGATAGGGATAGAGAGAGTGCAAACTCAATTTTCGTGGTTCGACAAACCTTGCCTACGTCCATGGGCTCCTAGCTCCTCCACAAGCTAAGCTTTCCACTAAGTTGAAGAATTTTTTGCAACTTGCTTGATGAATAACCTCACCAACACTTCTTTCTTCAACCCTTGATAACACCACACCAAGAGTTCTTTATAACTTGATTGATGAACAACCTCACCAAGGCTTCTTCCTTCATCCCTTAATAACACCACACCAAGAGTTCTTCTTTCAATCCTTGATAACACCACACCAAGAGTTCTCTCAATTGTTTAACTCTTAATAACACCACACCAAGAGTTCTCTCAATTGTTTAACTCTTGATAACACCACACCAAGAGTTTTCTCAAGGATAACTATTATCCTTTACAAGAATGATCTCACTCTCACCACAATACAACAACAAAAAAAATTTTTTGCAATAGAAGTACAACTTTCTTCAAAGAGTAGACAAAGAATATAAAAGCTCTCTAAACTTGATATTTCTCTTATTTGTTACATTATGGATTCTTGTTGAATGCATGAGAGAATGGCTGCTTTTATAAGCAAATGAGATGAACTTAATCAGGTGAAGACACCAACTCCAATTTTTTTGTCCACCATAAAAACCGTAATCTTGTCAGCCATTTTTATCAATGCTTCATTTGAAATTTGAAAATCTACAAAACATAAAAGATCTGAATAATTGAATAAGCTTTCCAATTCATTAAGAATCAAGTCATTTGGATATCTCTATCTCAAGATATGGATAAAAGACCATTTGGTACTCATGTCAGTTGATTTTTCTTTCTTGTGTCAGTCTATCGAATTTAATGATGATTATGTCAGCCTTAATTTGAAATTTGAATTTCTTCAAAACATAAAATATCTGCATATTTGAATAAGCTTTCCAAAACATTAAGAATCAAGTCATTTGAATATCTCTAGCTAAAGATATGGATAAAAGATGATTCAGTGCTCATGTCAGTTTTTTTTGTTTCTTGTGTCAGTCCATTGACTTGCATGATGATTATGTTGACCTTCCATTTGAAATTTGAATTTCTTCAAAAGATATGAAATGTGCTCCATTAAATCATCCTTCCAACACCATAAGAATCAAGTGATTCGGATATCTCTATCTCAAGATATGTCTAAAATAGTATTTGGTGCTCATGCCAACTAATTCTATTTGTCCTTTAGCTTGCATGATCATTTGGATAACCTTTAACTTGAAATTTGAATTTCTTTAAAACATATAAAATGTTAGTAATTGAGTAAGCTTTCTAAAAGCTCAAGAATCACGTCATTTGGACATTTATAGAGAAATATATGACCAATTGATTGAACATTACTCATGTGTCACATTCATTGAGTCAAACCTTGTTCTTAAACTTTGGTGTCTTTAACATGTAGTCTTCTCCTTAGCTTCAACACTTCATTTTAATAAGCATCTTCTTGATTTTACAAGTATTTCATTGATCTTGTTCTTGCACATAAATAAACATATTAGTAATACCTCAATGAATCACTGTGTATTGTTATCATCAAAATTATCATGTAGCCTTAGGGCTAACAGTTTGAAGTTTGGTCAAGGAATCGAGTTCAAAACTTTATTCACTCAAATTTCTCAAATGGATGCTATCAACACTAAGTATAGGTTCAAACTCAAAAGGTACCTATACCTATTACATAATAGAAGGTTGCTCTTTATATATATAGTTCTTATTTTATAAGTATTTTTATCTAAATATTTTATTTTATAAAGCTTTAAAGTTTTAAACCTTTTGTGGGAGATTGTTGGAGATAAAAGGTTTAAAACTTAGTTTTAAATCATGAGTTATAAGTTTTAATATGAAATTAATTTTTATGAGTTACAAATACAATTAAAATTTGAGTTACAAAATTTATTATTTATAACTTTTATGTTTTTATTTAGAATTTATGGTTTGGGAGTTACAAAAATTAATTTGTAAGTTACCTAAGCTAAGACTATTATATAAAGGAGTTTTATAGTTCTAACATTTGTATAATGATATATTTTGAGTATTTTTATGATTTTGAGTAACCGCGACACATGAAAACATGTTATTTCTTCTTGTGATCGTGCACTTCGAGAAGATAGAGCACTGGGTTATATATTGGAGCCATTGAGTACCGATTTGACCTGCACAAGAGGAAGACTCTTTGGCTTTAGGACAATGCCTTTGACATGCCTCCCAAGTGCCGAGGCCACATATTTCTTACTCTATCTCTTTACTTGTTCTATTTATTTAATATATTGTTATGTTAATCTAATTTATATTTTATTATTTCTTTAATATGTTGTTGTTTGATTATATTATTTAAATTTATTATAAATATTCCCAACAGAGATGTCTATTCCAGACAATGCAACTCCCAGACAAGAAGAGTATCAGTGGACGCATTCAATTTGGAGAGAAGATCACGAAATGGGGCTAATTAGTTCTTTGGCATAGAAACACAAAGATGGAATGTCTTGTGTGGCAACCATCCTGTGTTCAAGAAGCTTTTCTCCATTCTCATTAGAAAGAAGCTATGGAAGAGGAGTATGATGCTCTCATGCAAAATAACACACGGTCACTTGTTCCTTTACCTCCAAATAGAACTGCAGTGGGCTGCAAGTGGGTGTTTAATATTAAATGAAATCTTGATGGCTCAGTTTCAAGATACAAAGCTAGAATGGTGGCTAAAGAATATCATCAACAAGCCGATTTTGATTTTACTGAGACATTTAGTCCAGCTGTCAAACTAGCCACTATTCAAGTAGTTTTAATTCTAGCATTGGCTCATGGATGGGATCTTAGACAACTTGATGTTAATAATGCCTTCCTAAATGGCATCTTGCATGAGGAAGTCTATATGGTGCAACCCCCTGGTTTTGAGAAGGGAAATAACAATCAACAACAGTTAGTTTGTAAGTTGCACAAGGCTTTATATGGCCTTAAGCAAGCTCCAAGGGTCTGTTTTGATAAGCTTAGCATGAGTTTGTCTAAGTTGAGATTTGTTTCGTCCAAGGTTGATCATTCTTTATTCATGAGATTTAAAATTAAGTCTTGTATATTCATTCTAGTTTATGTTGATGATATCATAATTACTAGCAGTGATACATAAGAATTGTGCCAATTGATTGCTCATCTCCATTCAGCGTTCTCTTTAAAAGATTTAGGTTCCTTAAGGTACTTCTTGGGCATTGAAGTTCATCAAGTTGACAATGGTATTCTTCTGTCTCAAAGAAAATATATCAGTGATCTTCTTAAGAAGGTTAAAAGGAAAATGCGAATGCTTTACCCACTCCTATGATATGTGGCCTGCAATTATCCACCAATAAAGGGGAACCAATTGAAAATAACTCTAAGCATAGAAGTGTAGTTGGTGCATTACAATACATATCTATTACAAGGCCAGAGCTACCTTACAGTGTTAATAAAGTCTGCCAGTTTACGCAAAACCCTTTTGATACACATTGGAAAGCAGTAAAAAGAATTGTAAGGTATCTCAAAGGTACTTTAGATTCAGGTATTATAATAAAGAAGTCAGCTCACTTGAATTTGACAGGTTTTTCATATGCTGATTGGGTAAGTAATCCTAATGACAGGAGATCTATTGTATCTTTTTGGGTTGTAATCTAGTGTCTTGGTGATCCAAGAAACAACATACTGTTTCTAGGTCCAGCACAGAGGCTGAGTATAGGAGCCTAGCTAATGCTACATAAGAAATTTTATGGTTGCAATCTCTACTGGATGAACTTAGAGTGCAAAAATCTAGAGAACCTATAATTTGGTGCGACAATCTCAGCACAGTAGCTTTGTCTGCCAATCCTATCTTGCATTCAAGGACCAAACATATTGAACTTGATCTCTATTTTGTTAGAGAAAAAAATTATGGAAAAGAAACTATCTGCAAATCATGTTCCAGCTTTTGATTAAATAGCCAATGTTTTGACAAAGCCTCTATCACCAGCAAATATCACAAGATTGAGAGACAAGTTGACAGTGTAGTCTTCACAAAACAATATAAAGGAGAACAAACTGTAGCTTAGGGTGGATTGGCTTGAGGACAAGTGTTAGAGTATGTAATTTAAGCTAATATAGCTGTGTAAATCAGTAGCTGATCTGGTAGCATGTTAGTCAACTTGTTAGAGATAGTTAGTATGTTAACTACAGTTAATTTGTTAACCTGGGTTAGTTACAGTTTAACAAATATATTGGCTGTGGAAACGTGATGTCTGATGATTACGAAAGAATAAAAGATATGAAGAATTCCAGAATTTTGTTCTCGCTGTTTCTCCATTATTCTTCTCTTCGATTCTATTTGATTCAGAAACTTGATTTTGCTTCATGAGGCTTTTCATTCTCAGAAACACCACCCATTTCTCTCCAAGTGAGTCACGATGTGTCCAACTTCATTCAATAGTTATGTCAAAACGATTGATAGCTGCTTATGATTTTCTTGATTTAGTTTAATAAGTAAACAATAGTGAAATTACTATTCGTTGATCGCAAGGTACCTAACCAGTTGTATGTAACAGTAAGACGAGCTTTCATGTTCAGAAAAAAATTAATTAAAATCGAAAAGATTCTTCACACCTGAGGTCTCGGCATGAAAGCGATATATTTTATTCTTCATTATAGCTAAATATTTTTAGATTGTTGTAATCATTTATATTTTAATATTTATTGTCTTTTTCATACCTATCATCATGTATTGATTAATTAATGAGCAGTTTTAACGCTATGCAAGTATAAGAAAATACTCATTATGTGTTAGGTTGTGTTATTTTTTGTTTCATATGTTTTTGTTTCTAAAATGATATGAGGAATATGTGGTTGATTTTGAATTATTTTGAATTTTGAAAAGAATATGTGGTTGAGATTTAATATAAATTGTATTGACAAATGTACAGAACAGAAAACAAAATTTGAAAACAAAAAAGAACAGACTCTTTCCTACTCTCTTTTTTCTTCTCTACTCCTTCGAAAAACACATTTAAGTTTCCTTTCTCTCAGTTATTTTATTTTTCTATTTCCCTGATCTACTCTCGAAACACGTGATGAATATGTTTGCTTCATTTTGTTCACCGACACTTAATTTCATTTTCTCTAAGGTGCAGATCTCAATACAGTTAAGCTTCCAACCATATGACACCAAATTTGCAGCTTGCATTGCGAAAACCGAAGCTTTTTATATTATCTAAATTATATAATACAAAGTTTTATTTTCTATTCCATTATATAAATTTGTAGCAATAAAATAAATTTAAAGTATTTATTATTATCAATTTTGTTGTATTAGGTCATAAAATCCAATTATTAATTAACATTAATTTATCCATACAATTATTTTTGTAATAAAATAATTACTTATATTAATTCCTAGAGCATCTCCATATCTCAGGATCGACAACTAACGTTTTGTGCTTAATCTTTTGTTCTTAAATGTTGAACTCTAAAAGCATAATTTAAGTGTAGGTAACTACACAATAAATTAACGTATTATATAAATTTAATATTATTAATCTTAAATTCTATTTTAAATTTATATTTTAAACAATATTTAATTAATTTATGATATTGTCAACTATATATATGATGTAGAAGATGTAACAAAGAAACTCTAAACAAGAGAATATTCTCAAGATTTAATTAATTTTTTTTTGTTTTATTTTATTTTCTAATTAACATTTTAACAGTGAAGCTTCAAATATCAACGGTGGTCCGATATTTTGATCAATTGTATAAGTAAGGATACAATTGACTTTTAATTTTTTGTAATAGTGGCAAACAAAATTTCTCAACAAGACACGTGGATTATAATGAATTTCTCAAACTTTGGGGGCCAGGCAAAGCAAGACGAGCAAAATGCTATAATTTAAGTATAAATGTTGGTTAATAAAGGCAAAAGAGTAGAAAAGCGTTCAGCCAGACGTGGAAGAAATTATGAAATCAAGTACAAAAGAAAAGTAAAAGAGAGGAGAAATACGAGAGAGAGAATCAAAAGTAATTTACAAGTATGAAGCATGGGTATTTTAGGCAAAATGGCCCGCCGATGCCTCAGTCATCAACCAATTACGTTGTGCCAAAATACCAACAAATGAAAGTGCACCACTTAAGCGAGCAATCACATATTACCAGCTGTTATTGAAGGCCAATATGAATTATCATCATGCTCCCTTCGATATGAAGACGGGTCAAATTTTTAAGTGATGAAAAGCCACCACGTTTCACAACCAAAAATGCCTTTCCGTCTCATCTTTTTCACAAGCTCAATGTAGTTTGCGAAATTTTCCTGAAGTAGATAATTAAATATAAAATTTTGATTTTTAAACTTTTTTTTTTTCATAAGTTCTATCATTTTTATATTTTTTTTTCATTCCCAAGATATGTTAATTATAAATAATCTAAGTTAAGGTGGTTTTCTTTAAAATAATAAAAAGTACTTTTTTTTTTAATCACCTAATGAGGTCAATTTAAAGGGATTGAAAACAAAATCGTTTTAGATAAATTGCTAAACATGTTGTCAAATTCTGTGTCTAGTGGTGCCAAACAGGTGGTAGACAAGTTATTAAGTATTGTTTATCATTATCTAGATGGTGTAGAATTGTTATGTGATATTGAACTTGATCAATAAACCCGAAAGTCTCCTCAATTTCGTTATTTTGTTAATTATGCATCATGCTTAAGTCATTAAAAATGTATTAATCTATGACTCGCAACTTTTATAAGATGTTTCTAAGAAATTACTAAACCTAAAAAGTTACGCTAATATGTATAGGACCCTTAACTATAAGCCAGTTTAGGGTTACTGTGAAAATAAACAGCTTTTATTTTAGAAAAATCAGTTTTTTTTTTAAAAGAATGGTATTTAGTAAACCAATATAAATCCTGCTTTGCTTTTCAAAAGCTAGTTAGAGATGTTTGGAATTGCTGTTATTATAACTTTTATTAGGTACAAATGACCAAAATGAGTGTATACAATACTTTGTAATATTTAATTATTAATATTTTATAATCAATTTTTTTCTAATTATTTCCAAAATTATCTATATAAGTTAATCAAATAAGATTTTATAATCAATTGTTTTTCTTTTTTATAATTATTTTCAACAATGTCTATATCAATTATTTAAATAATATTTCATCATCAGTTTGTTTTTTCAACTATTTCTTATAAATTCTATAAGTTATTTACAGTAATATTTTATAATTAAATATATATATATACACACACACACACACACATTGTTTACAATGATATTTTAAACCAAAATAATTTAAAATTAATACTATAATATCAAAATAGATCTTTTTATTTATGAAATAATTTAAATTTTATGCACATATTATAATTTTACATAACATTCATTTATATTCAATATATATTTTAATTATAAAATATAAATATATATTCATAAAATAAATTAAATTAAAAATATTTTAAAATATTATATTCAAAACAATTATTCAGTTAATAAATTATTATGAAATTTTAAAAAAATTAAAAATAAAATTATTTATGAAAATAAATAAAATTTATAAAAATAATTTATGAAAATAAATCAATAAATTTTTATAATTTTTTCTTATTATGTTAGCACATTTAGAAAAAAAATTGACAACAAGGATAATTTTATATGTTTATTTTTCTATGGGGGTATTTTTGTTTTTTAACATTTCGAAAGTAGAAGCAGTTGTAGATAAGCCCCTGCTTTTGGAGCCGCTTTTATAGCTGCTTTTGGGGTCCTTTGTAAAATCTTATTTTTTAATTTTTTTGTAACAAGTTTTTTTTTTTTTTTTTGAAGTAGATTGAGAAGAAACCTCAGACACCTTAGATTGCTATTGTTGCAGGAAAAAAAAATGTTTTTTTTCCTAAAAACAATAAAATTAAGCTGGCCATGTGTAAAGCATCTCAAGATTCTTTAAGCGACAAAACTCGCTGAATATATGCCTGCTCCTAGCCCAAACATTTTATAATTAAGCGCGCAAGAGAATTTGAATATACTAGATCTCTAGGTAGTTTTGGCGCTTATGCAGCATGCTGAAAAATCACTTGAATTAAGCCAATAGGCAGGCTCTTTCTATATTCATGAATTTTTATGACAAATTGCCTCCTTATTTATCTTGTCGAAATTCAAATACGGTGAACCATTTGGACTTGTGGCTTCCTCTGCCTTCTTCCATTCCATGGCTTTTTTCTCAGTTTGACCAGAATTTCCCTCCATTAGCTCTCTCAAAAGCTTCTCCACCTCTTCTCTCTTTACATTATTATCAATCTCCATGCCAATACCCCATTTAGTGCATGCAAATGAAAAGTTAGGATCCGTTTGTTTATCACTACTTATCACTTAAATGTTTAGATTTTAGTAACCAATTTTTTATTTGTTTGTAAATTCAGCATTTTTTTCAGATAAATCACTTAATTAAAAAAGTGAAAATTTATCACTTTTTTAAATGACAATTGTTTGAATTGGATGTTATTACTAAACTAACCCTATACTTCTTATAATATAATTTCATACAACATTTAAAAATATATAAATTATTTTAGATTTATATTTTGCATTAAGTTAAAATTAATAAATTTTTGAAGAAGGTAGATGGACAACTCGTCGGACGATTGTCGGACCTCCATTGGTGAGGACCGTGAGGTCGCTAGCGACTATCACCAGAGTGTGTCCAATGGCACCTCCATTGGTCAGGTGGAAGATCTTTTGCTCCAAAATATGTAGGGTTTCATCGAAAAAAATGGACGTGTCGACCAAAATTTTTAATCGCATTTTTCAGCTAAAAGAGTCATTTGAGGGCGAAGAAACTTTGCACATCTTGTAGATCAGCTTACGTTGGTAATTTCTACGCCAGTGGTGTTGCAAACGCGCTACAACCATGCGCGTAAGAAAGGGGCAACATTCACAGAAAAACAACGTCTTTTGACATATTTTTTCAAATTTAATTTTTTTAATTTACTTAAATTGAATTGATTTCATAATTAAAAATAATAAAATACTTAAATTTTAATGTTGTTATAATTAATTTCCATATTTCGATTGATTTATAGTTTATAAAGATGATTTGTTATTATATTTAATTCATTATTAAAGATGTTTCCTATTATAATTATTATAATTATTATCATCATCATCATCATCTTAATTTAATTCTATTGAGTATTTATTTAATTTATCATAATATATCTATACCATATTAAACAAAGACATGTTTTTTTATAATAGGTAATTTTATATTAATTATTGATTATTATTGTAATTTATATCTTAATTTAATTTTGTTCAATATTTAATTCTTAAGGTATATATTATATTGAATATTAATACTAAGGGTAAACATGGATACTAAGGTTTATATATTAAAACATATATTTTTTAATTTTTAGGTTTTATATATATATATATTAATTTATATATATTGAAATATTTTAATTATTTTATATGTAAATAAATTTCAAAATTTTAAATAATGTTTATTATATAATATAATGAATTATTTTATATAATATAAAATAATTAATATAATATAATTATTTTGATAATTAGAATTTTGATATAATTTTATTAATTATTTATTTTTTAAAGGATTGTAACAAATATGATATTAACAATTGAAATGAAAAGAAATTTTAATTCAATTTAATTAACTATTTAATTTTTAAAGGATTATAATAAATAAAATATAAACATTTTATATTTCAACAAGGATAAAAAAAAAGTCACATTAAAATAAAGATATTCTCTTATCACTTTTTTAAAAGATATGTAAAAGAACAAACAAATATAGTATTAAGTGATGTAAATTAAATTCTACTTAAATTATGTCAAGCCTTAGGTGGTGCAAACAAACAGTCACTTAATCTCTTAGTACGATGGTAATATCACCGGGTCACTTTATCAAGGTCAGCTCATATCATCCATAGGAAGGTCTGAATGCTGTTAGCCTTAGCCAGTCCCCAATCAAACTCTATCAGTTGCTGCAATGTCAAGAACGTGATGCTCCCAAAATTGACATAAACTACAGATTTTGGTTTCTTTGAATTGAGCCATTCAAGGCATTTCGGCTCTCCTTTCCAAAGACTGGAACCGATACTTTTCAAAAAATTCTGAGGAAACTTATTGAGAAGTAATTGAATAGATTGTGTAAATTGGAGGGAAAATAGACGAGAGGGCATTCACAATTTTATACTCAAGATCGTCGAAAGTGTTCAGAATAAGAGCTGAAGCTTTAAGAGATCCCTCCACCAATCCCAGGACAAAGTTAAGCATGAGCATCGTTTGGGTCTCTTGTCCTTAACGAAGCTAGGGAGGTCCTTACGTGCCTTCCAGTCGCGGAATGCAATCTATGAACGTCTCCAAATTAATAACCAAATCTCAGAGTAGCTATGATCTGCAAGTTTTATTTTTATTTTTTTATTTTTTTGAAATTGTTAGCCACGCTCATGATATGTTATATTTATATAGTTTCCTTAGATTACTTTTTCAATAAAACTTTTTAATTGAAAAACAAACAAAACAAAGAGAGCAATTTTATATGAGAATTGAAAGAATTTGAGATGATTAGCTCTCCTTATGAAAGGCATCTTTAGTTTAGATATCAGCATCAAAGCTGTATGATTAATCCCTCGTTATATGTATAAATGACTTTAATTTGTATTTTAACCTTGCAGTAATTTTAATGACAATGCATATATATTGATTAATTTTTCACTAAACTCATAGTATGTCGTCTCTATTAGGTTGTTATACGTGATTGCTAAAACAAGAAAGAAAAGAGATAAAGCTGAGTGAAATAAAAAATATTTTATTGACTCTTTTCTTGTCTCTTGGATTGTACAGTGTACATGTTTTTATAATAGTACAAAGTTAATCAAAAGGAAAGTACAGCTAGCAAACTTTGGACAAATCACTATAATCAAGCAAAGACAAATGTGCTGAGATTGGAGCTTAATTTTTGTGTCTCCCCCGGTTGTCAAGAGCATGTTGTCACTGCAAATGTCATCATGATCAACTTACCATAAAAATTAGTTTAACATGTGTGGACCAAAAATTATTTAATCGGGTGCATTGGCTTGCTTAACATGCCCCGTCAAGCTCAAGTGTCTTTTATAGACATTGAGCTTGGATCTTAAATATTCAAATCTATTAATTGCCAGAGGTTTTGTAAATATGTCAGCTATCTGATCAAGAGAAGGAACATATCTTATATCAAGATCCTTGTTAGCTACTTTATCTCTTACAAAATGAAAATCTATCTCAATGTGCTTTGTTCGTCCATGAAAGACAAGATTTGATGCCAAAGAGGCAGCACCTAGGTTGTCACACCATGTTATAGGAATTCCAACAAGTTCAACATGTAACTCTTCGAGTAAAGAACAAATCCAGTCAACTCAGCTTTGACATGAGCCAAGGCTCTATACTCTGACTCGGTGCTTGACCTAGCCACTACTTGTTGTTTCTTTGAACTCCATGAAATCAAATTCTTTCCTAGAAACACACAATATCCTCCAATAGATTTTGTATCATCAATATCACATCCCCAATCAGCATCAGTATATGCATTTAGTTCTAACCTCCCAACGGGTGAAAAGAACAAACCTGTGTCTTTAGTTCCTTGTAAGTATCTGAGTATTCTTTTAACAAATTGCCAATGCTCTTGCGTAGGATTGAATAAAAATTGACTTAACTTATTTACAAGCAATCTCAGGTCTTGTCAATGTAACATATTGTAAGGACCCAATTGTACTTCTATATATGGTTAAGTCATGAAAAGGTTTACCTCCTAATTTTGAGGGCTTTTGACCAGTCACCATTGGAGTTGGGCAGGCTTTTGATGCTTCCATGTTGGTCTTTTTTAGCAGATCTGAAATATATTTTGCTTGTGATAAGTGCATTCCTTTTGAGTCTCTAAAAACTTCAATTCACAGGAAGTAGTTGAGAAAACCCAAATCCTTGAGAGCAAAACAGATTCCTAAATCTTGAACGACTTTATTGATTGCCTCATTAGAGTCTCCTGTCACCAAGATATCATCTAGATAAATTAATATCAAAACAATGTGACTGTTACTCCTGTGACGATCTGAGCTGGGCCCCTTCAACCCAACCCGTCTTGGTCCACTGCCGGTCTGAATCTAATCGTACAGTAAACCGTATTGTCCGCTTTGGGCTGTCCACGCAGGGCCGAAGCCCTTCCTACTGCATCAGGCCCCCTCACGGCTTTGTTCTACCAAGTGGATGCGTCCCCCACTCGAACCCGAGACCTCAAAGGTCTCCGTAATTCATCATGAGTACCATTCGAGTTCGAGTGGGGGACGCGTCCACTTGGTGGAATAAAGCCGTGAGGGGGCCTGATACAGCGAGAAGGGCTTCGGCCTTGCACGAGCAGCCCAAAGCTGACAATATAGTTTACTGTGCGATTGGGTTCAGACCAACGGTGGACCGGGATGGGGTGGGTTGAAGGGCCCCAGCCCAAATCGTCACAACTCTGCTGGATGAAAAGTGAATTGTCTGACTTGGAGTTAGTGAATCCCCAATAAGTTAAGGTTGCTTGAAGTCTTTGAAACCAAGCTCTAGGTGCTTGTTTTAGACCGTACAATGCCTTTTTCAGCTTGCAAACAAAATCAGGTTTCTTAGTATCTACAAAACCTTCAGGCTACACCATATAAACAGTTTCAGATAATTCACCATTCAAAAAGGCATTATTCACATCTATTTGCTTAACATCCCATCCTTTCATTATAGCCAGACTAAGAACAACCCTTATAGTACAAGATTTGACCACAGGACTAAACGTTCAGAGAAATCTACCCCAGGGGTTTGATGAAACCCTTTTGCCACGAGTCTTGCTTTAAACCTGGAAACAGTACCATCAGGATTATGTTTAATTTTAAAAATCCATTTGTTGCCAACAAGTTTCAAGTCTGGTGTAAAAGGAACCAATTCCTAGGTTTCATTTTTCATAGGAGCACTAAATTCTTCTTGCATTGCCTGTCTCCATTTCATATCATTCAAAGCATGTTTAACAGAGATGGGTAGATCGTCTATGGATGAGGGTTCAGATTTGTTGCTGAGATATGTTTTTGGTTTGAAGATTCCAGCCTTTGATCTTGTGATCATTGGAAGGATAGAAGGACTAGTGATTGGTTGTGTAAGAGGAATTGTGTGAGTGGAAGTGGGTAAAGTTTGGTCATCTAGGTGTTGGACAGGAGCTTCATTTTGAGGGTGAGGTGGTGATGAGCTTAATGAAGAGGATGAAAGGTTTGGAAGGTTACCTGAATGAGATGGTTCAACGGTGAAATCTGCATTCTGAGATAATGCTTCAGGCTATTGACTAGTTGATATCTCTGCCCCACAAACAAACTCAAGGATTTTGTAATTCTGAAAAGTTGTTTTATGTGTTTGAGTAGTTGTGCACTTAAGGAAATTATTGTTAGACTTGAAAGGAAACTCTTGTTCATTAAAAATCACATGTCCAGCCACATAGACTTTCCCAAACGGGTGTAAACACCTATACCCTTTATGCACGAAACCATAACCCAAGAAGACACATTTTTCAATATGAAATTGGAATTTATTTTTGTTGTACGATCTAAGGAATGGGAAACATGCTGATCCAAAAATGCGAAGAAAAGTGTACTCAGGTTTAAGTTTGAATAACTTCTCAAATGGTGACAAGTTGGCTAAGGTGGGAGTAGGCAATCTGTTGATTAAGAAAACAGATGTATGGAAAGCTCCGCACCAAAATTGTAAAGGCATCCTTGCCTGAGCAAGTAAGGTAAGGCCAGTCTCTACCAGGTGTCTATGTTTTCGTTCAACTTTCCCATTTTGGTGGTGAGTGTGTGGGCATGGGTGCCTAAAAAAAATGCCATGGTCTCTTAGGTATGATAAGAATGACCGAAACTCCCACAAATTTGACAAGTGGGTTTTGAATTATTCTTGTTATCACCATGTCTACCTCTGCCTCTTCCTCTTGATTGTCCTCTGCCACCACCAAAGAAAGACCCTCGTCCTCCACAGTGTAAATTCTTCTTTTGATTATAATTGGACTGTGCAAAATTTGCTGACAAATTATTTTGTATGTCAATTGAAGTTGTTGTGTTAAATTGCTCGAGCCTACTTTCATAGTTGAGAAGCAACGAATAAACTTCTTGGAGTGGGAGTGTGTTGCTCCTTATAGTGATGTTGACAACCACTGGATCGTACTCTGACCCAAAACCAGCAAGAATGTGAGTGATTAAATCTTCTTCTAAGATTTTATTTCTAGCATCCATCAAATTATCAGCAAGGCCTTTCATTTTGGTGAAGAAATCTGCCACGGACATGGATCCTTTTTTGGTTGAATTGAGTTGCATTTTGAGTTGAAGAGCCCTTGCCTTTGATTGAGACGTATAAAAAGTTTCCAAAGCACTCCATGCTTCAAGTGATGTTGAGCAGTCTATCACAGTGCTCAATACTTCTTCTGAAATAGATGATAACAACCAACTTAAAAGTAGTTGATCTTTCTTCCTCCATGCCTGGAACGAAGGATTAATTTCTGTTCTTTGACTTCCATCCTGATTAATGATAAACTTTTTTGGAGGTAAGATTGATGCATCAATGAAATCTTCAAGATCATTTCCTCTTATATATGGATGGTAAAACTTGTGATTTCCATAACAAAAAAAGTTGTCAAATTTAATAGGTGAAGAAAGGCTAAGGTTATTTTGGGTGAAAGAAATAGGTGGTGGCTCTGTTTGTCTGCTTCGGTTTTGGCTATTTTGAAATGGGCTTTTTCAGCCATTTTGCAGGCTCTGATACTAAGAAAGAAAAGAGATAAAGCTGAGTGAAATAAAAAATATTTTATTGACTCTTTTCTTGTCTCTTGGACTGTACAGTATACATGTTTTTATAATAGTACAAAGTTAATCAAAAGGATAGTACAGCTAGCAAACTTTGGACAAATCACTGTAATCAAGCAAAGACAAATGTGCTGAGATTGGAGCTTAATTTTTGCATGTCCTCCAATTGTCAAGAGCATGTTGTCACTGCAAATGTCATCATGATCAACTTACCATAAAAATTAGTTTGGCATGTGTGGACCAAAAATTATTTAATCGGGTGCATTGGCTTGCTTAACAAAACAAAAGATGCAAATCCCAATACGGTTAACCATGCAACAGCTTTCCAACAATTCACAAGTTGCATTCATGCCACTCGATGCATCAAATTGTGATGTAGGGACTATGGAAGCATTACGTGAAAGAGACCGAAACAGACAAATAAAATAACCTGCTAATATTTTGATGAATTACACATAAATATCGAATTTTTAGCCTTCACTTTCTATTTCATTCTCAAGAGTCATAAAGAACAATAAAAAATATGAAACTTTCCTAATAATACACCAAAATGCTCACGTTTCCGGATTCATTTTCCGGTCATATAGGTGACAACATTAAAACACTCCTAAGAACATGTCACTAAAGGCACGAGTCTTGCTTCTATGTGTCATCCATCCCATGATAGAGAGCATTTGGGATATCGAGTTATAAGCCACATGTGAAGGATCCTATGTTCATCGAGAACTTGAAGAATTGATGATCAATAAGATTAATTATTTAAACTACTCATTGTATCATTTCCAAAGTTCTCAAAGAGAAGAGTGATATACTGACAAGTGTTTCCAAAGGAAGCCTGGTTTCGTTGAATCAAAGCTCCAAAGTAAACCAGAGAAAAGTTACAGAGAATTCCTGAACAAAGTATATCAGCCTCTTAAAAAGAAGAACCGTTCAATTAAAATATAGTTGGAATTAAGATGTGCTCAGCCCTCCAGTGTTTTGGTAAAAGAAAACTACACGACAAAACTATTTAACCAATCAAAGTTAAATAAGGAAAACAATTAATACTGAATTCAAAACAATTGTTAATTAAACACTCCAGCGTCAAAGAGCCTCCAAGAAAGAGAGAGCTTATAGTACGAAACTCTCCATGTTGTTATGAAAATCATTCCACATCAAAGTTTCTAGTCTGCCATAACTGATCTTCTCATCAGCTACATGTTTGAGGATGCTTGGAATGCAATAACTTATGATTTAGGTAGTGTCACAAATATGGGTTATTCGCAAAATATGTTGAAGTGTAGACACACTTGTATAATTTATTCATTATATATATATAATATAAAATCTTGCTATAGAGTGTTTAATGGTAGATTTAGAGAGCTTAACATTTGGTTAGTCTTACTGGACTATTTAATGATAGAGAAAAAGAGCTTTGTACTTGATTGTACTCTGTACTTAGGTTTGGTCAAGTTACAAAATATCAAAATAGTGATAAATATATAACCACAATAGCATTTTTAGTCGTGGCTATAAACTTATAATTCGTTGGCTGAATTATGAAAGATTTTGTGTCCGATTATTCAATATTGCGATGCATGTTTGTTTGCTTCATGTTTAAAATTGGTTGGATGATATCATATATCATTTGAGAACCATTTATTCTAAGAGTTACTTAAATAAGAATATTAATATTGCAGTAAATTAATTAAGAGAGAGACCACCACGTAGAATGCTAGGAATGGCATCAACCCGACAAGATGAGTATTTATTGATACAGAAACAGAATTCCATCATAAAATAAATTTTTATGACAAGAGCACCTCGTTAATGACCTTGTCGAGATTCAAATAAGATGACCCATGTGGACTTGTGGCTTCCTGAGCCTTCTTCTTCCAATCCATGGCTTGGCTTCTCATCTTTGTACCAGTCTCTCCCTCCATTAGCTCTATCACAAGCTTCTCCACCTCTTCCCTCTTTACATTGTTATCAATCTCCTTGCCAATGCCCCATTTATTGCATACAATCCAGCAATTAGTCTGTTGGTCAGCAAAAAAAGGCCAACAAAGCATTGGCACTCCACTACTTATACTTTCAACCGTAGAGTTCCATCCATTATGAGTTAAGAATCCTCCAATTGATGGATGATGGAGCACTTGTTCTTGTGCACACCAACTTGCCAACAAACCTCTATCTTTAGTTTCTTCAACAAACTCAGATGGCAATAAAGCTGATTCACCCTTAACAAGGTCAGGCCTTATTATCCATAGGAAGGTTTGCTTGCTGTTCGCCAGTCCCCATGCAAACTCGGTCATTTGCTGGGCTGTCATGACCGCAATGCTCCCAAAATTCACATAAACTACGGATTTTGGTGTTTTGGAGTTTAGCCATTGGAGACATTCGGGCTCTTCTTTCCATAGACTGGAACCAATAGTTTCCAAACCATTCTGGGGAAAGTTATTGAGAATTAATGGAAGGGGTCCAATGGTGTAAATTGGAGGGAACACTGACGAGAGAGAATTCACAACTTCTTGATCAATATCATCAAAAGTATTCAGAATTATAGCTGAAGCTTTAGAAGCTCCCTCCATCTCTTGCACGAGAAAGTTAAAAACAGGCTCATTTGGATCTGTTATTCTTACTTGGCTAGGGAGGTCCCTTAGTCGAATGCCCTCCAATCCTGGAATCCAATCTATAACAGTGTCCAAATAGCCATTTTCTAAGTAGGTACTATCTGCAAACAAGTATTGTTAGTCATTAATATTGATCTCCTACAATTCAATGGTTAGACGGTTATTGAATTGACATTAAGAATAACTATTTTTTAACTTTTCCTTTATATCTACTGGATCAGATTGTAATAAATCAACGGTTATGAAAGAATATAAAAATTTAGTTAAAAAAAGTAGGATAATATCAGATTTCTGACCGACTATAATATATTACCAACATAACAGATTAACAATGGATTCTAATAATAGCATGATCTCATGCTAATATGGACAAATTTAAGTTTGAGATATACCTTTTAATGGTGTATAACCTTTGGCAACAAGATTTGAGAAATGTGCAAATCCTAGTAAGCCGCACGCACTCGTAGTCCAGAAGAATACATTAGGGATTCCAAGCTCTTCTGTAGCTTGGGTAGTGAAGGACATAGCTCCATCCGAAACAACGCAACTCACAGGAGGGATATCAGTGGAAGCATTCAATTTGGAGAGAAGATCACGAAATGGGGCTAAGCAGCTCTTTGGGATAGAAACACAAAGAGATGGGATGTCTTGCGTAGCATCAATGTCATCAGACGGAGGCAGCCCATCTGGAATAGCTTCAAAGAGGAAGTCAGTCAAGCCATTGAGGGCATCAGGGCCCCTGGATTTCAAGAGGCGTTTGTGGTTGTACTCAGTGTTGACAAAGGTTACATGGAAGCCTTTGCAATGAAGTAATTTTGCTGCCTTGATCATTGCGCCTATGTGTCCTTGAACCGGAAATGGAATGAACACTGCATGAGGCTTTGCAGTCTCAGAAACGCTACCCATCTCTCTATCTCACTGTAAGCTACACGATTTCTGACTTCAAAATTTATATCAAAGCAGTTGATATTTGCTTGTGATTTTCTTCATTAGTTTAGTAACTAAAGAGTGACGAAATTATTAATCATTGGCTGTAAGTTACCTAATCTATTTGTATGTACTTGTTAGACGATCTTCCTTGTTTTCAGAAAAATATTTATTAAAATGAAAATGATTCTCTAGATCTCCATTCTCAACATCAAGTCTATATATTTTAATCTTCATCATTGCTAAATTTGTTTTAAATGTTGTCATCTTTAAGCATTTTATTATACACCATTCCGTAGATTAATTAGTAAATAAAGTGAAAGCACATGGTGCACATCTCAATACGGTTAAGTTTCCAACTGCTTGACAGCAAATTTACAACTTTGCCTTCAACTTTATGCCCTAACCCCAAAGATCTTTTTTCTGTTGTCTGGAAGTATTATATATACAAAATTTCATTTTCTATCCTATTCGATATAAATATCTGTCAATATAATAAGTTACAAATATTTATTATTATTATTATTATTTATTGGCGATACGATTGTATTAGGTCATAAGATCTAATTCTTACATCATACTATCGTGCATGAGAAAGAATTAAAATTGAAAATTTAGAGCATCCCCACATCTCAACCCAACAACTACGCGTTTTGTGCGTAAAATTTGAACCCCAGTTAATTGATTTACGTGAAGTTAATTAAAAATGAATAATACAACTTATCCTAAATTTGCTTTCGAAAAGACGTACATAATAATGAATGATTGCTAGATGAATAAGGTAATGATATACATAATAATTTGGTAGCTTTAAATTACTTTAAATTAATATCGCGTTATTTGGGATTTATGATTTGAAGTTAAAATTTGAGATGTGTAATGCTACTCTTTTATATATGGCTTAATACTTTGATCCAATTTTTAATTATCCATTAATTTCAATTTAGATAGCTACAAACAGGAACAAGTCCCCAAGTTATGTTCCACAAAAATAGCAAACAATAACACAAAATTAATGAGGTATGTCAACCCAAACCATAGCAACCAATACAAACACATATCTCCAAGTAATGTCGCCTAAAGCCCTACACAAGTGAAAGTGAGGTAATTGTGTAGAGCCTAAGCTTAGAATAAGGCCCCAACTTTGATAAGGTTTTATATTGTAATTGGTATTTTTAATTTTTGTTAAAAAATATAAATTTCCTTTCTGATTTTGTGACTTAAAAAATTATATTTTTTTATTTTAGATAACATACTTTTTGATAGTTAATTCTATTGGAAATTGAATATCTCTTAATATAACGAAAATTTCTTTCTAGTAACTACCCTTTTTCAACACCTAAACTGATAAATGATGTCAGAGTATAATTATTATTACGATTATTTTTTCTAAAAAACAAAATCTAATGTGACTGACTCCAATCTCTAGCTAATATATATATATATATATATCCAATTACATAACTCCGCCTGCAACTTTTTCGTTGTCACATTTAGTTAATAAAAAATTCTTGCAATTTTTAATATGAATTAATTTATAAAGAGTTTCATAGTTTATAGTTTTAATATTTCCTGTTACCTATTATTTTACATTCATCTTTTTATTCATTATGTTTTTGTTACAATACTGCGCGCTGATAGTTATATAAATGATTCTATTTTAACTTTTAGTAATGTTGATGACAACTCTCTGTCTCTCTCTCTCATATATACGGATAATTTTACTGCTAACCTTAAGGTTTGGCCTAATTACCCAATGTCCTGGTTTCAGAATTAGCTTCAAATTACCCTGTCATTGCTTTCGCTAAAGTTGGACATTTGCCCGGTAAATTAGTAACTTCATGCCTTAAGACAAGAACTGAACGCTTCTTTTTAATAAATCATAACTAGAGAATTAAAAAAATAAAAATTTCTAAAAGCTATAAAGGTTAAGATTGTTTAGAGTATCAGATTACATTTCTAATATGATTCAAGAAAAAAAAAATCCAATTTATTTAACTTTTTGAAGAAAGGTCCGGCAGCAAACAATCCTAGTTTTCCGATCTACTTCCGAGCTATTGTCTGCATGGTCAATCAAAAGAAATGCGATCATATTGATGTAGATCTACTTGTTGTTAATAGATTGATAAGAGTATTGTTCCGATATATAACTCGTCTATAGAGTTCATTAATATTTAAACTCATTAATGTACCTCCATCTATTTGAATGATTGGTCTCAACTCGGGAAGGAAGAATTGGTAATAGACATATAATTATCCATTCAAGTTCTATGTTTGTTTGAAGAAAACGCTTGCTAATTCCATGCATCTAACAAAAAAAAAAATCCCTTCTTCTTCAAATTTTTCGATCTTCCCATTCATTACTTATGGGTCTTTTTTCCTCTAATTTTTCCTATTCTACCAACGAATAATCAATAGCAATTTGCAAATCTAGATCGGCTAATTGTTCCAAGATAGCAATTGCTCTCGTAGAAATTTTTCAGTTGCAAAATGTATCAAAATCTTTGGTCGTGAAACAAAGTGCGATGTTGTATTCCCATTATCATCACTCATCAATACACATCAAAGGGCATCTAAGGAAACTGCATTTCTAACTTTTCGATATGTCCCTTCACTGTTGCTCACCAGAAAAGTGACCACCACCACCATTATTAAAACCCCAGCTACCACCAACTATTTCTTTACGCTACCTAATTTAACAATCAAATCAAGATCTCTCTATTTTCTTTTCATGCATGGAATGTGTTGGTATCATTATGACACGTGGCATGCATGTGCTATGCATGTGTTCAAATTTTAATGTTGTCATCATGTGATAAAAATATTAATGTGAATATTCTTTCCTAATTTCATTTGGATGTTTCATATTAGGAGAATTTTAACTAGAATAGAATAACTTGGTTTGGTATTCTAGTTGAATAGGGAGTTATATATTTATATTGATTATCTCTTATTAGATTAGGATATTATTTATAGTATTCTAATTTAATTAGGATATTATATTATCACTTCCTATATTGTTTGATCTTTATCTAACCTTACCATCTTAAGTCACTACAAGAAAAAAGGGTTTTTGTGTCACTAATTTTATGTCAGTTCTTTAAAGAATGACAAGTATGAAAACCCCAACTTCAGTCAAACCCATATGTGTCACAATACAAAAAAGGCGGGTTAAGTTTTATGTCACAATTTTTTTAATTGTGACACATATTAGTTAATATAAAAGGAAAAAATTTCCAAACCTAGAAGCTCATCGCCTCTTCTCTGAAAAGCCATCGCCTCTTCATTGCCATCGTCTTCAGGATTCATTGCCATCTCTATTGTCATCGTTATCTTCGTCACAATCAAATACTAGTCTTGAGATTAATCGCTATCTCCATCGATCCCCGAAAACCCAGCCATCCTCTTCGAATTAATCGCTTTCTTCGTCTTCATCTTCGTTGCTCACAAGCTTGTAGCAGTCACGAAAACCCAAGTTGAAGAAGATAGGAATATGGTTTTGGAGATCCAGTTCTGGTGAAAAAATGAACTGGGTTGATGTAGTTAATAGTTTTGTTAAGGTTTTTCTTGTTTTTTACGTGGATTTGGTTTGATATTGCAGGATCTTGTCGAATTTTGAGTTTTCATTTTCGATCATATCAGTGCTCACTGGTATAATGACCCTGTATAACACAGGGTTGAATTTTGGTGGACCAATTTCTTTGGTTTATGGTTGGATTATTGCTGGTGGGTTCACCATGTTTGTTGGGTTGTCTATGGCTGAGATATGTTCCTCTTACCTAGCTTCTAGTGCTGGCTTTAATTGGGCACCTTTTGCCTCTTGGATGACAGGCTGGCAATCATTTCTAGACAATTATTTGTATTCATCTTGCTACTTCTAATTTAAATTTCCTTTACATCAATTTGGTCTTTCATTCTCTTTGTTGACCATTCATTTTACACCTATTGTTAAATTGGAAATGACCCTGAGTTTGTTAGTTAAGTTATTTTTGGAATTTATCTTTGAGTGCTTTAGATCTTCAATGCCCAAAGGGAAGTGGTAGATTGGTGGATTGCTTCTGTTGCCTTTGTCGTATGATTGTTTAGGATGTTCCCTTTAGCTTGTCCTGTGATGATTTCCATCACTATAGAAACTTTGTTAAGCTGATAATCTGCAATAGGAATCTGAAATCCAGATATTTCTATTCTTTTCTATTCTTTCCTTTTTTTTTTTTTTGGAGGGTTGGAGGCGGGGAGTCTTTAGAGAGTTTAGTGGAAAAATTGGAATAAATAATAATTATAATGTTAGGCAAAGTGCCTCTGTTGTTTCTCATGGTGGATGTTGGTTCTTGTAAGTTGATGCATCAAAAATGTCCTGAAAATGGTTAATAGCGAAGTATTTGACACATTTGCATATGCTTATCTGAGAAACTTCTCCAGTATAAAACAGTCCCAAGCCCAAAACTGAAGCCAAGTCTGTGCAAAACACCTTGAAGTTAGTGCTCCTTTAATCAAAATTGAACTACTTCTTTCAGTAAACATTGTTCAATGGTAATTGGATCATACAATATTAATCATTTTGAAATGGCTTATACTTGTCTGAAGCAAACAATTTTCACACCAAGTAGAGTGGTCGATATTGTTTTGTTAATGTCCTTGCACCCAAAAGTTTAGCTATATTGCTTACCCAGCTGGTTCCATAAAAGAGTGCAACCATTGATACTCGTGCAATTACATTTTCTAATACATATACTTTTTATCTGCTTGCAGGTTCAACATTGTTGGCTAGGTATGAGAATTAATTTTCTAGAGTTTAATGCTCTTTTTCAAATATCTAAAAGTCAAACTTAATTTGATATCATATGATCTATTGTAAGCTTAAGAACTTCACCTTTATTATTTGCAGTGGGCTGTCACAACAAGTATAGATTTCTCATTAGCACAGCTAATTTAGGTGATCATTCTCTTTAGCACATGTGGGAAAAATGGTGGTGGATATGAGGCATCTAAATATATAGTTATAGCTTTCCATGGGGGAATTATGCTTATGCATGCGATAATAAATAGCCTTCCTATCTCAGTATTATCTTTCTTTGGCCAATTGGCTGCTGCATGGAATCTTGTCAGTATGAAGAACTTCTGTATGGAATTTCCTAACTTTTTGGCTCGAGGTATTCATTTCAGACTTTTAATGGTTCTTGGCATTTTTAGGTGTTGTGGTTCTTATGGTTCTCATTCCCTCTGTTGCAACGGAGAGGCTAGTGCCAAGTTTGTGTTCACACACTTCAACACTGATAATGGGGATGGTATCAATAGTAAAGTTTATATACTTGTCCTAGGACTTCTAATGAGTCAGTATACTCTTACTGGGTACGATGCCTCTGCTCATATGGTAAGTTGTAATAGTCTTATATTGCCTTCAAAAGCATTCAGAAATCTCTAGACTTCACTTTAATTAAGAAAATTCAAATCTTCTTTTCAATGAAATGCAATTCATTATTTGGAGTGGAACTCATAGAAGTCTCCTAAAGTAAAAACCTTACAATCAATATGTTGAATTTATTGTAAACTCAAAACAAGTTAAGATTTGAGCTTATTTAATCTAGCCTTGATCCTATTGCATTACTTTCATAAAATTTGAGCTCAAATTGGTAAGTTATAAATATTTATTATTTGGATGCATTGTTTTTGCTATCTAGGTGTTCTTGTATATATAGACACATATAAAACCAGGTTTCTAAAAATAAAAAATATATAATACGTGTCGGCTTGAATTCTAAATTAAGACTGACACGTATTATCTATGTACAGATATACATGTCGGCCTAAAAATGACACATAAAATTTGTAGGTGACACATTAGTGAATGTCGGCCAATAAACGACACAACAAAGTTTTATGTGAAACGACACAAATGTCGTAATTTGTGTCACTCGGTGAATGACATTATATAGGTGTCACCTCGTAAGTGACACCAAAAAAAATAACAATTTGTGTCATTTGACGATTGACACTACATTTGTGTCACTTACTAGCGGACACATATTTTGTACAAACCGACATGTAATGACAAATATTTACTCCATACATGTCTGTCTATGAATGACACATATTTTATATTAATTTGTGTCGGTTTGACCAAGTGACACGTATAGAAATATCTGACAGGTCACTTTATGTCGCGCGAGAACCGACATATATATTGATATATGTCATTTTTTGGCTGACATAAAAGGCCTATTTTATTGTAATTAAGATTTTACAAGTTTTCGAAAGCTCTGATCAAATCTTTTTAACAAGGAAGCGTTGGAAGTGCAGCCTATATAAAGGAGAGATCATTCAACGTCCAGGATATGCAAACTTTGTTCAAGTACTTTGTTGAATGAGTGTTCAACCCACATCTATTTATGTTGAGTTTGCATCTTTGTTTATTTAGGTTAGTGAGTGAGCGGGTGTCTTCCAATATAAAGAGTCCTAAGTCGAGTATAAACACATACAATATAATGGATTACAACTCTTGTTGCTTATAAGTGTAGGCTAATTTATAGCCGAACCACATAAAATCTTCTGTCCCATTTTACTTTATTGTTTTCAATTAAGTTATTGTTAACTATCCATACTGCAAAAGCAAACAATTGGTATCAGAGCAGGTATAATGACACACTAGTGTAGATCAAATATTTCTTTTGCAGGTATGAAAGGACTACGTGATGGAAGTTCAGTCACTCAACCACCATTGCTCGAAGATGGAAGTTATGCCTAATGGAAGATTAAAATGAAGATCTTCATAAAATCCCTTGATGATAGAGTTTAGACCAGTATTGTTCATGGATGGACCACCAACGAAGACAAATGAAGCTGGGCATCAAGTTGAGAAACCATAAAATGAATGGTCTGAAGTTGAATATAGACTTTTTAGCTAGAACTCTAAAGGAATCAATGCCATTCTTAGTGCTAAATTTGATTTTATGTTTTATACTTTGGCACTTGTTATGAAAACGAGGGGGAGTAAATGGTTTGTTTCTGATGATTGTTTTTCTTTGCTCTTTGTAAGATTTGTTTAAGTGTTTGCCTTGTTAGGTTGCTTTTAAGATTGATGCTTTGTTGGTTAAACCTCCTTATGCAAATAGTTTTTCAACTTTGTTGCTTATATGTTTTTTGGGAATTTTGAGTATTGATTTTCTGTTTTAGGATTTGTTTTGGATTTCATATTTCACTTGCAAGAATCAACTGTGTATTTTGATATGCAGGATCATTGTTTGTTAACTTTCTATTTTTAGGAAGTAATTGGATCTAACAATTTTAGTTACATTGATTTAGTTATGTTTGTTATAACTGAAATTTGTTTTTCCAACTTCTACATGTGCAAAACTTTCCTAAGTGTTTATATTTTGTTTCAGTTATGTTCTCTTAAACTATGTAGGTTTTATGAGTTCTAAGAAACATGTGAATATTTTTATCACAAGATGCCAAAGGGAGAAGTTGTTGGTGTCACTATGACACGTAGAATGCATAGGCTATGCATGTGTTCAAATTTTAATACTGTCATCACGTGATAAAAACATTCATGTGAATATTCTTTCCTAATTTCATTTGGATATTTTATATTATGAGAATTTTAATTAGAAAAGAATAACTTGATTTGGTATTCTAGTTGAATATGAAGTTTTATATTTATATTGATTATATTTTATTATATTAAGATATTATTTCTAGTATTCTAGTTTAATTAAGATAATATATTATCACTTCCTATATTTTTTGATCTTTATCTAACCTTACCATGTTAAGTTAAGATTTTACAGATTTTGAAAAGCTCTGATCAAATCTTTTTTTAACAAGGAAGTGTTAGACATGCAGCCTATATAAAGGAGAGATCATTCAACGTCCAGGATATGCAAACTTTATTCAAGTATTTTGTTGAATAAGTGTTCAACCTACATTTGTTTACATTGAGTTTGCATCTTTTTTTATTTAGCTTTTAGCTTAAGTTTATGTTCTTGAGAGTTAAGATTGTGTATGGCTCATGTGTGTTGAGTATGTACACAGATCTGATTTGTAATTGTTATTAGAGTTGTGTAAGCTTAAGTGAGTTGAGTGATTACATAAGTCTGTAGCAATTACATTGATTATGTGTTACTTAACTGAGTGCAGTTAAGTTGTTTATGACTGTGAAATGCAGCATCAGAAGCGTGTATAAAGGACTATAGTTGTAATTGATCAAGTTTGTATAGATTATGTTAGTGAGTGGGCGGGTGTCTACCACTATAAAGAGTCATAAGTCGAGTCTAAACACATACTACATAATAGATTGCAACTCTTACTATTCGTAGATGAAGGTTAGTTTATAGGCAAAGCACATAAAATCTTCGATTTCATTTTACTTTATTGTTTTCAGTTAAGTTATTGTTAACTATTCATACTACAAAAACTAACAAAATGTAGAACAGTGTCATGGTCTAGATGGATTCTTCCTTAAATCATAGCATAAACATGCATAAACATACATTTTAACACTAAGAATCAAAGTTAAAAACTCATAATATTATTTGCAATTAGTTAAGCAGTGTAGAACTTCCACTTAACCTCGCTCCATATTAAAAAAAAAAAATCCATCATGTTCTTGGTGTTTCTCGATAACCGAACAGAAATAAGATAAAAGAGAAAGTGAAAGTGAATGGGGAAAATCGTTTGCCAATCCTCACCACTACAACTTCGTCGATACCTCCATCGCCAGTGAGTTACAACCCTTCCTCTGCCCCTTTCCAATTCTTTCCCTTTTCAATTCTCTTCTTTCTTCTTTCTTGATCTTGCTTTACTCGATTGACGGTGCTAGTTTCTTCTAATATGCGGGTTCTAGTGTTTGCGTGTTTGAGACCAAAGCAAAATGGCTGTTTTGAAGCAAATGAAGGCTGAGACAGAGAAATACGGTAAAGATGGTGTTGGTGACTTTTATTAAAAGAAAATATTTATTTTATTATGTTTAATTCAAATATTGTATATAATCATTTTATGATAAAATATAATTATAATAATAATTGGTTATTATAATTGACTGCTAAAGCACAAGATGCATGTCCTAATACGGGCAGCCATGCAACTGTTTTACAACAGATTTACAACTTGCATTCGTGCCACTTGATTAACAAATTGTGATGTAGGGTAATATTATGTAAAAGAGGCCAGAACACACAAATAAATAACCTACAGATAATTCGTTGAATTGCACGAATTACTAGACTTCACTAAATACACAAATCTTAAGAAAGAATTGTGAGAATTAAATAAAGAGAAATTCTCATTCAAAATTGTCAAAAGATGTTGTAACAATGAGCACAAGAAGTTTGAAGACTGAATACCTAACCGAAATGAACTTGAAAAGAAGATCGTAATAAACTACAAACTTTTCGAGTTTGATTGAGTGATTAACAAAATAAAAAATAGGAAATAAAAAGAAATCAACAAAACTAATGTCATAAATATCTGAATCCAATGAAAAAGTTCCAAATGAAATAAAACTTTCCTAAAGCAACAAAAGCGCATTTTTTAGGGCTTAAACTACTTTCTTTATTGACAAATTAGGCTGGGGTAATAGAAAAACTATTTTAAGTCTCATTCGTTGGCTCATTTCTAATCGAAACTTTCTTAAAACAACAGAGACCCGTTTCCGGGGTCCTAAATTAAGTTTTTTAATTGCCAAAATAGGATAGAGCCAGAAAACAAATTTTAGTCTTATTTGTTGGCCTAAGCAAACTAGAATATTGTTGCCTACAAATCCCACAAGTTACTTAATTAGAAATTCTTTCACACCGTCGTATGAACACTAACACTTCACCTAAAATGCTTGATATGACCTTTACTACACATGAACTCCTTTTTAATTTGATCGGCCTCAAATATGGAAAACAAATTAAGCGATCGGTTATAAACTTGAAACTAAGAAACAATTCAGCCAAGCTTAAGAGCCTTGATGTACCCCCTTATTACAAGCACGAACTAGATGGATGTTACTTAAGAAAAAAATCATGCATGTGTAGATTTAGTAGTACTCATACACCAATACAGCCAATAACAATTATAGAGAAATTAATATGTACTTTATTGTACTCAGTTTTAGGTTTGGTCAGGTTACAAAAACTCGAAATAGTGAAAAATGCATAATTACAATGGCATTCATTTTTAGTTGTGGGTGTAAACGTAGACAATTTAGTTGGCCGAACCATGATAGATTTTGTGTTGAATTTATTTAATATTGTGATGGATGGTTGTTTGACTTCATGTTTGAGATTGGTTGGATGATATAACATATTCTTTATGAATCATTTATTATCGAGAGTTTAAACTAGAATAGTAATAATACAGTCAATTAAGAAAAAGAGGTTACCGCATAGAACTTAGAATAGCATCCACCAAACAGATGGATATTTATTTGTACACAAACAGAATTCCATCGTAATAAAGAAATAGAGCCATAAATTTTTATGACAGCAGCACCTCAATGATCTTGTCGAGATTCAAATAAGATGAACCATATGGACTTGTGGCTTCCTCTGCCTTCTTCTTCCATTCCATGGCTTTGCTTCTCATCTTTGTACCAATCTCTCCCTCCATTAGCTCTCTCACAAGCTTTTCCACCTCTTCCCTCTTGACATTATTATCAATCTCCTTGCCAATACCCCATTTATTGCATACAATCCAACAATTAGGCTGTTGGTCAGCAAAAAAGGGCCAACAAAGCATTGGTACTCCACCACATATACTTTCAATTGTAGAGTTCCATCCATTATGAGTTAAGAATCCTCCTATTGATGGATGATTCAAAACTTGTTCTTGTGGACACCAACTTGCCAATAGACCTCTATCTTTAGTTTCTTCAACAAACTCACACGGCAACATCGCCAAGTCACCCCTAACAAGGTCAGGTCTTATGATCCATAGGAAGGTTTTCTTGCTGTTCGCCAGTCCCCATGCAAACTCTATCATTTGCTGCTTTGTCATGACCGTGATGCTCCCAAAATTTACATAAACTACGGATTTTGGTTTTTTGGAGTTTAGCCATTGGAGACATTCGGGCTCTTCTTTCCAAAGGCTGGAGCCAATAGTTTCCAAACCATTTTGGGGAAAGTTATTGAGAATTAACGGAAGGGGTCCGATGGTGTAAATTGGAGGGAAAATTGACGAGAGAGAATTCACAACTTCTTGATCAATATCATCAAAAGTATTCAGAATAATAGCTGAAGCTTTAGAAGTTCCCTCGATCTCTCGAACGACATAGTTAAAAACAGGCTCATTTGCATCTGTTGTTCTTATGAAGCTAGGGAGGTCCCTTAGTCGAATGCCTTCCAATCCTGGAATCCAATTTATAACGGTGTCCAAATATCCATTTTCCAAGTAGGTAATATCTACAAACAAGTATAGTATAGTTAGCAATGTTTTTAGATTTACTAATAAATATTTGACAGTGGTGCTTGTGAATGTCATGTTCGGAATATATTATTGAATCTTTCCCTTGCTTATTAAAATATGTGAGAGTATTTGGGTAATCTCGTGATTTTATTTTTATCTTAAATAAAAAATTATGTTTGATTGTTAATAAATAAGAATAAGAAAAGGAATATAATCTTAGTTACATAAAACACTTTGGTATAGCTGGTATGTATGCCACACAAGCATCACTGCCGGCCGGCTTTATAAATTAATATTATGTCACATACGATATAACAGTTATGATTAACTTGGATAATTAACTCTAACTATGATTTTTAGTGTTAAATCTAACACATCGGTATCATATTATTGGTTTTCTAATAGTTATTATCTCATTCAATATAAAAAAAAATTATACATCACACGGACAGAACTAGAAAATATTTTGTATAAGAATATTTCAACATAAGCGTAACATAGCCTATAGAGTGGTGAGGATGTGCATTTCTGTTTTGAAACACACATCGCTGGCTAACAAAATATTGAATAGTTTAAATGTCGCGTGAGCCTCTTAAATTGTTAAATACGTTTCTGCTTGCAAAGCTTAAGAAAAAAACCAAGGATAGACAATATCTAATAGGTGGGGCGCGACAATAGGAATAAAAGGTAAAAATTCAAACTCTGAATTTGTTAAAATATCTTCCTTTTTGTCATGTTAATGTTTTCTTTAGATATAAAACTAACATTTGTCTAGATTTTGTGTAATGATTATATATTGAGAGATTAGGAATTAAAAAACAATTATTGAAGAAAAAGAAATTAGTAATTAAAAATCTTGAAGCTGCTCTCGCGGCTCACGATATTTTGGTAGCAGAGGCGGCGTATATTCGTCCTTATGGGAAATGTTGTGTTGTTGGAGTCGCTGCTACAATTTTTAGCATTTTTTTTATATATAAATCAATTATAGGCTATTAGTTCAATATTAATTATTATTTTTGTTATTAGATGAACATTGCAGAAATCTTCCATCTATATTATTATAGAGATTTCTCTAATAATAATATATTTACACTATAAATATTTGTTGCATAAAAAAAAGTTCATAATTTAAATACAGTTTATACTATTGTAACTTAAATTTTTTCCTTAAATTCTTATATTTATATATCCATAACCATTGATTTACTGCAATCCATTTTTAGAAAAAAAAATAAAGACTTCTATAAAATAAAAAATAACTGCCTTTTAATTTTTCTTTTTAGTGGATTGGATTGTAATAGAACAATAATAATCATAGATGAACGGAAAAAATTTTAATTAAGTAAAAAAATTAAGATAATATCATGCATATTTCTGACCGACTATAAAATATTACCAATGATTCCAAAACTAGTATGATCTTATGCAAATGAGGAGTACTAGCGACAATGTAAGCTTGAGTTATACCTTTTAATGGCGTGTAACCTTTGGCAACAAGATTAGAGAAATTTGCAAATGCTAGGAAGCCGCAAGCACTTGTGCTCCAGAAGAACACATTAGGGATTCCAAGCTCTTCTGTAGCTTGTACGGTGAAGGACATAGCCCCATCCGACACGAGGCAACTCACAGGAGGGACATCAGTGGAAGCATTCAATTTGGAGAGAAGATCACGAAATGGGGCTAAGCAGCTCTTTGGGATAGAAACACAGAGGGACGGGATGTCTTGCGTAGCATCAATATCGTCAGTCGGAGGCAGCCCATCTGGAATAGTTTCGAAGCAGAAATCAGGCAAGCCATTGAGGGCATCAGGGCCTCTGGATTTCAGCAGGCGTTTGTGATTGTACTCAGTGTTGACAAAGGTTATGTGGAAGCCTCTGCAATGAAGTAATTTTGCTGCTCTTAGCATCGCGGATACATGTCCTTGAGCTGGGAATGGAATGAATACTGCATGAGGCTTTGCAGTTTCAGAAACACTAACCATCTCTTTAGCTCACTTGGAGCTACCAGATGTCCAACTTCAATATTTATATCCCAACAGTTGATATCTGCTCATGATTTTCTTGATTAGTTTAGTAAGTATTGAAGCTGAAATCATTTATCATTTATTGCTTGTTTCCTATCCTAGTTGTATGTACTTATTAGACGATATATATTTCATGTTTTGAGAAAAATATTCATCAAAATCGAAAAGATTCTCCAAATCTCGATTCTCAACATCAAGGTCATATATTTTATTCTTCATTATTGCTTTTTCTTTTGGAATTATTGTAATCTTTAAGATGGTTTTTTTTTAAATAAAATCTGAAATTGTTATAGTATTTTATTCTCAATTCGTTTAGCTCTCGCAATTCATTCACCATTCTCTAGGTTAATTAGGAAATAAAGTGAGATTAAGCACGTGGTGCCCATCCTAACAAACGGTTAAGCTTACAAATTAATAAGAGGTAGTGTAATTTTTCATTCAAATCTCATAATTATAAGAAAATTTATTAAAATAATTTACTAACCTTCAGATATGACATTTTGTCAAAAGACCTATTCCTCTATATTTGTTTTTTACTTGATAAATAGTACTCATAGGTTATATAGGATTTTCGGCTAATTAAGGACCCTTAATGTACCTTTAACATTTAAGATGGACCTTTTCATTTTCTTCTATAAAAGAATGAAAAATTAAAAATTTGAATACTTCATAATTTAATATCACTTATCAATTAGCCATTTCAATAACGTAATATCCAATTAATTGTTTATCTCTTCAATTACGCATTTATAAGCTTATTTATTGAACCACAAATTTATTCAATAAACCAATGAGCTTATTTATTGAATTATCACGATTGTCCATTGAAGTTTAACAATTGTTACATTAATGGAAGCTACTTTAACGAATAAGATTAATGTTAATCTTACACTAATTGAATTCAGCTAGCTAGGATTATGCCAACAAAAAGGCTATTCTACTCTACTCTGAAGTTTAGGTTTTATGATAAACAATCATAATCAAAGGCACAATCATATCATATAAAGAAGAAAAGAAACAGTAGAGGCTGGTAAGAGCACCAAGCCAATACTATATTAACAAAACAAGGTTCAACAACATGAAGTTCGCCCCATATAATTATATAATATACGATTGTGCCTGTGATTATGATATACATACATACATACATACATACATATATGTGTGTGTGTGTGTATAATTTTTACTTAAAGTTTTTGACTTAAAATTTGCTATTAATTTATGATAATTCATCGATCTCACATTTATATATATATTTATATATATATATTTAAAATTTTCACTTAAAGTTTTTGACTTAAAATTTGCTATTAATTTATGACAATTCATCGATCTCACATATTTACTGATGAAGATAGTTGATAAGTTGGCATCATTAAAAGCAAAATTTTTACTTTGAATCCCAATCATTAAGTATATATATATAAGTTGTAAGTTTTTATAATTATTATGTATGGGTTGCATAATATATTAGGCTATAAGATCCAATTATTACAATAATAATACATTTGTTAAGATAAAAGCACTAAAATTGGAAAATTTAGAGCATCTCCACATATCAAACCCAACAATTATGTGTATTGTGCGCAAAAATTGAAGCCAATTAATTGATTTACACGAAGGTAATTAAACAATGAATAATACTACTTATTCCAAATTTATTTCAAAATAGATGTATATAAATGAATGATTGCATGCTATTTGGACAATGTGATGACATACATAATGATGTAGTAGTTTTAAATTAATATCATGTCATTTGGAATTTTATAATTTGGATTTAAAATTTTGGATGTATAGCAATACTCTTTTATGACATAAACTTCTTACACTAATGTTTAATCATCCATTTGTTAATTAAATTTAAATAGCTACCAATATAGCACATTAGATTTTGCAATTTTTTCTTCTATAGTACCTCCATGTGACATGAGTGTGAAAGGGGTTCAAGAATCAATTTTCTTTTCATAAGAGCTAAAATTATTTATTTTGGCTTTTTGACCTCATATTGTAGGGTGGATCTCGAAAAATATGAAAGATCTCCCTCCAAGCCATGCACACGACTTTCATTAAATACAACTTTCCACAAAATTTTGCAATGATGGCATCTAGGGAATAAGCATCGACTAACCTTGTGCCAACAGGCGTAGTAATATAGAGGATGCAAGCACTATATGGAATGACTAGGCATAAAGCGTTTGTAGCTCACTTTTTAAGTCCACCGTCAAATCTCAAGGCTCAACCGTGGATAGGTGGTGGAAACTACCATGGTGGAGTATGGTAGAAGCAAAGGGAATTTTTGGTGGAGTGGTGAAATGCGTGTGGAGATCGAAAAGAACACCAACAATGAAAATACTCTATTGGACCAACACTAACACTAAGAGACAAAAGCTAGAGAAGCGAATCGGAATAGATACCCTAGTAGCATCTTCAAGTTCAGTTCAACAAAAACAACAAACAATAACATCAAATGATGTATGTCAATCCAAACCATAGCAACCAGTACAAACACATATCTCCAAGTAATGCCGGCTAGAGCCGTATGCAAGTGAGGCAATTGCCTAATAAGACGAAATTAGAATGAGGCCCACTTTGAATAAGATTTTATATTGTAATTAGTATTATTAATTTTTATTAAAAAAATAAGTTCCCTTTCAAATTTTGTGACTTAAAAAATTAAGTTTTTTTTTTAAATAACATACTTTTGATAGTCAGTTATATTAGAAATTGAATATCTCTAATTATAACTAAAATTTCTTTATAGAACTATCATTTCTCATCTTCCTTAACTATTAAATGATATTAAAATATCACAGATATTACAAGTCATTTCCTGATAAACAAAAGACTAATGTTACTAGCAGCCTCTCCATTTATCCCATTGCATTTTCCATCTGCAACTTATTCATCATCACTTTTAGTTAAAAAAAAATTTCTTTCAATTTTTAACATGCATTCGTAAATATTTTCATAGTTTTATAGTTCTAATCTTTTCTTTTACCTATTATTTTATATTGATTATTTTCATTCGTTATGTTTTTATTACAATAATGGTGATATTTTTTTTTCCATGATCGACGTTTTTCAAAATTAAAATTGATCAATAAATGAATAAATGGATTAGTTATCTACATTATCGATTAAGAAAATATAAAATATGTTTGGCTATAGTACATATGATGTACCGATATGTTGATGTGTATAGAAATTGTAAAACTTTATATAAAAAATTGCAAATGCAATTATAAAATTGTAAGAAATACAAAAAAGTTGTTTTTGAATATAAAAATTGTAAATGGATATAAAGTTGTAAATGGGAACTACAAAAATTGTAAATGTGAGTTTTAAGTTTTATTAACTATTTACAAATTTTTATATGTTCATTTATAGTTTTTTTTTTATGAATTTCATTTACAATTTTTTAATGAATTTGATGAAAATGATGTATCGGTACCTTAAGTAGAATGACCTAAAACTATTAGTTTTCATTTATTAATATTACGTCTTAAAGAACCAGAAATAAATTATAAATGATATCTATTCCTTTACAATAACGAATCCAATAATAACTTATTACGTTAGGCCTTAAGTGACATTGAGCCGGCATTCTCTCCAAGCTATACGTCTGTCCAATACAAACAACCAACACAGCATCAAACGATGTATATCAAGATGCAGCCCATGCCAACACAGATTCCAAGTTTTTTCCAATACAAACAGCCGCCAACACCCAAAGAGTTAAGAAAATTAATTTCTGATGTCCTACACAAACAATCAACAAAAGAAACCAAATGTTAAACGAAAAAACCAAATGTTAAATTATAGGATCACCCAACAACTGTAGACCAAAGCGAAGCTCCGTGCAACATTATTCCAATACAATATCTGCCAATATTGCCCCAAATTCCTAGAAACGCATGCAACACTTTAACCGAGTGCAACATTGCAATTAATGCAATATGCAGATTATCCCAATTGCAATATAAACAACGTATTAACCATATTCAACTTCCATGTAAATCAACAAAGAAACAAAAACGTGTTGTAAAAAACATCAAGTTGGCAGAACAAAACAAATAAATAAATATTAACATACCTTAATGCTATATATAGTGTCTGACATTGAAGTGAAGATTCCAAATCCCAACTTGAGTGTCTAGCTCTCAATTCCATCCATTATGTCATGCATGTGGCAAAAACTTAACACCGATTGATCAAGAGAAAGCAAATTAAATTTAAAGAGAGTCAATAAGAGACATATATTTAGGCAATCCTTCTAACAAAACGTATTCTGTATCCATTACCCACAACTAATTAATTTGCACATTTTTTTTAAAATCCTCTTAACAAAATACATTAAATCATAAATAGTTTACACAATTTTTACCATTAATCAAACTATTTTAAACAGTTAATGTTTACCAATGTTAAACAGTTCTGCGTAACCAAACTATTTTTTAAAATAGTAAACAAAAGAGTTGGATTTTAACAGCACAGATCAAAGCAACAAAAACCCGTGTCTAGTAAAAATTCATATGATAGTTTATCATTGAAAAGAAATAAAATGATATATCTTAGCCAACAACGAAAATAAGGTGTAGATCAAGTATAGAGTAACTTTACCATATAAAATATTGCGTCTATATAAATGAGACAATCTTCATGAAAAACCAATTCAAAACATTAATTGAAAATATGATTAAAATGATTAAAAGGCCTTCATATTGAAGACATGAAAAAATATTAAATTAACATAGCTTATCTAACATGTGATTTCACCTAAGAGATATGGGTTAATAAACTTTCAAGAACGTATGAACACATAGCAGCAATATTGTTTTTCCGCGTCATGATAAATATATAACTTCAGTCCGTGGGCTTAGCTTCCTGCAAAAGAAAAATATGTCGTTTGCTTAATGAAACACAGATGAAATTAATCAGCTTGACAAATATACTTGATTAAACAAAGATCATAAAAGGGTGATGTAATGCCCATTGGACTTAAGTGAAGAAGGCCCAGCCCAGCCCAAAAATATTTTACAAAAAAGAAGAGAAGGGAGAGACAGAAAACGGGAAAAAAAATAAAAAAGAAAGAAAAATCCTGAGAGAAAAGCGATGAAACAGACGTGAGAAGGGGGAGAGAGCTCAAGGGAAGTGGCAAATTTTAGAGGATTTTTTAGGGCCTTCTCAAGGTAATTCCTTCATCTTTAACTTAAATTAGATTCAATATTCTGATTCTTTGTCACACCCCGTATCCAATATAATAATACTACAGCGGTTAAGAGCTTGCCAAGGGAACACAGTCGTCGCTATGCCGAAATCCTCCCTTAATCTTTAACTGATCGAATACCTGAGATACACAACAGACTAGTGAGTATGAAACTCAGTAAGCAGCGAGAATTATAAAAAATTGGCGTAACACTCAAAATAAAACAATTAATGACGATAAACATTTCAGAATATGACTACTATTCAATACTTATTCCATAAATCACTTATTACTGTTCATTTCTTGGTATAGAAGCCACCAATGCCCTACTAAGAAAGTCAGAAAATTGATTTCACTGTTCAAGGATCGCGCCTCTGCGTGAGGGAACTGGCACAGTGGTGCCAAGTTTCTGATTTTCAATCCGTTGTAAATTTCAGTTCCACGCTTCTGCACCAAGGGAGAGGCACGCATGCACCAACTCTTTGTTCTCTCTTACTTGGGTCAGTGCAATTGGCGCTCCAGCGCGAAAAGTATGGCACAGCGATGCCATTTCTCTGTCTATACCTCTTTAGGTCGGTTAAAGATATGCTCCTGCACCATTTAATGGTGCTCATGCGCCAACCTTGCATCATTGGCCAATTTCCTAGACCAATTACTCACTTATCCCATCACATTTGTAATTCTATAAGTACTTGTCTATAGGTAATCAAACATTGCTTTTCTATGTCAAAACTCATCACATATATCTATACAAACACCCATTTATATACATGTCTCATTTACAAATAAACTTTTTACAAGTCTAACACATCCTCATGTGCTCCCATAAACACATAAATCATTCACACATGAGTTTCCACAAGCTAGCTACATTGTTTATATGGATATCCATTTCACATAATTTCGGAAGCTTCCACAGTACAGTCACAGATACTTAGGAACAATGCTCTCTAATCAAGGTAGGACTTTTCGTTTCACAGTCAGTTCCCATATGCAGGCCCCAATCACTTTACCACCTATTAGCTGCTTTCGTAGGCAAGGCATCGTCGCAGTAAGAATTTATCACATTCTCACATTGTATGAATCCACCATCACCCCAAAGGCGACAGCTATATAGTCCTGCTGGACTCTATCCTACCACACGGAACAGTACAGATATGTTCAAAGGCCTACCCATGAAACAGCTCAAGGCTAGTCTGACAATCCAGGTGATACCGGGCTCATGCTACCGAATCTCATCTAAAGAAGCACATGGTCCAAACCTCCCCTCAAGCCATGGGAGTACGGGACAGTATGGATCCATTCAATTGCCTACACCTGAAACAGCACGAGGCTAGTCTGACAATCCGGGTGATACCCGGCCCATGCTACCAAATCCCATTTAGGGAAAACACATGGTCCAAACCTCCCCTCAAGCTATGAGAGCCAAATATCCTAAGTTGTGGCATGCCACTCACATTTCAGTTTTCACATTCAGTCACATAAGTGAAGCTCTATATGAAGCTTTCACTCACATACCACATATCACATTTCAGTCACATAAATGAAGCTCTATATCAAACTTCTAACACAATCACAACTTATCACAATTCATTCACCATAATGCTAGCATTTAACGGTATCACATTTCACATTCGACATTCAATATATTCCCATGGACTTGGCATGTAATTTCAAATTCATAACACATCACACAATGATACTTGCCTTCACACATCACAGTGATGCAGTTCACTTTCATAATTGATACGTAGGCTTCTCATTAATCACATAGACATTCGCAAATACAATAAGCGTACATATCTCATATACGATTATGGATGTGCACAATCCACACATTGGCATCATTTCTACACACATAGAACCCCAATGACATCTTTATTCGTGCCAACACCTCCCATTACTCCTCGATGTATGTTTCAAACATATCGTTTCATTGGTAATATTATTCAAGCCATATCACAAAAAAATTCACATATATGAGGGCACGTTCACATTTCTATATCTCACACACATAGAAGTTGCACCCACACGTCAATCACATACACATGAAAGTGTGTGAAATCACACATTTCATAAATCATTATAAACCCCAATCAAATCATTTCCTATATCAAGGTCCTTGTATTCATGGCCCCATCCACATTCCATCAACACATTTCACATATATACACAAACAAAGTCATTAAACACATTTCATTAAAAGTTAACATCTATTGTGTCCTCAGAAGGGTCTAGCTACTTATCTAGTTAGCCTCGCCTCTTAATTTTGTTTTCATGTATTTCTTGATAAGCAGTTGTTTAAAGTTCATCTCTTCTTCTTCTCCTTCCTCTCTGGTAACCATTTCCATAATCATGACACACTGATCAGTGTCCATTTAGAAGTCATTAAATCCCTTATAGGTTAACAACAATTCAACCAACCAATAACATCATTTATTAAACTCTATCACATACACATATTGGTTGGATTATTATAATAAGAGTTTATTCATTTCCAATCATCACCAAACTTCATGGAACTCAAATAGATATACATATTATAGTCCATGAATTTTATTGAGTCAAAATAAGGTCATATTCCCCTTGAAAATCCTTAATTTCATTCACACAGCAAATCTGTCTGCAGACCTCTCAACTGAACAGTGCAACTTTGAAGAATGTTATAAAATTCTACAATAATTAAATCTCTACGAAACTTTCCAGTCTAGAACTAGACACATATAAGTGTCATTCCACCAAAAATCACGATTTTCTAAGGAGTTTAAGTAAGTCAAATGAAATTTCCTCCATATGCTCTGTTCTGGAAATTGTCATTCACAATTCTTTAAGTCTAGTTTTGGAAATTCATAAAAATTCATACTCAACTCCAAAAATCATGAAAATTTATAGTCTAACAGAAAACATATCCAAGGGTTTTCATATAAAATCCAAGAAATGTTACCAAGATTTGCCTCCTCAAATCGAATTCATTCCTCATGCCCTGTTCTAAAACAGGGGAATTCACAATTTCAAACCAGAACTTCAAAAATCTATTACAATTCACACACTACGAATTTTTAGTTGTTTCAAAATTATATAAACTCCTTGAGGTGTCTAGTTTATCATATAAAAATTTTAGAGTCAGCAAACAGCCATGGAATTTATGAGAATTTTTGGACTTAATACTGTTCAGAAAAACAACTTTGCAGGATTCATGCTCATACTTTACTTCTAGCTTCCTAGCATCATCAAATCTCTAAATTCTTCGATAACTCACTCTAATTCATATTTTTCTAGCCATTTACAGCATATGCTAACATGAAATATCACAAATAACAATAAACCATCACTTAATTGCATGGCTATGGCTAGAGTGAGAGAGAGAGAGGAGTGAATATTTACCTCTTGGACTCTTGTCTCCTTCCTCTCCTCTTGATTCCATGGCAAAAATTGAGGGAAAATAGGGAGAGAGTGTGCTGGACGTTTCAAAGAGAAAGGGGAGAGAAAATGTTCTAGAGTTATCCCATGTTTTATAGATATACATCACACAACAATTTTATTAAGCCCTTAAACTTTCGTAGCTTTTCACTCACACCCTTCCATCTCTCATCTAATTTCATCCCTCTCCATATATATATATATATATATACCTCATAATGTTAATAATACATATTTTTACAATATACATGTAAGTTAAACTTACTTAAAATTTGGGGTGTCACATTCTTACCTATAGATACGAATTTTAGAGGAGTTATTTAGCATTTGAAAAATTTTTAGAGAGAGAAGATAGAGAGAGAAGGAAGAACAATGGTGAAATTAGAAGTATTATTCAATGTGTTTCACATTCTTATTGATTTTTATGGAATTTGTTTGAAGGAACGTTAAGTTTTGATGATAATGATGGAAATCTAAGGTTTTGTAAACAGTAGTATTTCCGAAAATTCCTGCAATTTGTTGGCTTTGAATCTGATTTCAAATTTATATATGTTAAAATAGACATCATAAGGATTTGTTTAAATTTGAATTCACTGAAAAATGTTAAGTATACAATTTTATATGAATTTTTGAAGTTTAGTGTTCACTACTGGAAATTCAGTTTTTCTGTAGAAAATCAGTTTTGGGTAAGTTATTTGAAGTATCTAGAGGTCTTCAAAAATTATGAAATTTGGGATACGATTTTGTATATATGTCTAGTTTAAATCTGGAGAGTTTTGTGATTTTAGGAATTTATTACAAATTATCATGTATTTTAGAAAAGGCAGAGGTCAGATATGGAAATGAATTTACAGAATTTTTGTATCTAGAAACATGAAGATTTTGAGGTACCTAATGAACATAAAACGCTATGAAATTTTATATGGTATTAGATATGTATGTGTAAAAGATCTGTATAAAATTTTAGACTATTTTGACAAGTCAATTATTTATTAAAAATTAGAGAACAAGAACTGCTATGTTTCAGAAGTTTAGAAATAGAGTTAATTAGGATTGATTAGATTAAGATATGAAGTTGGATATTAGGAATTTTAATCATTTAAGTTGACTATGAATTGAATATGATATGATGAGCTCTTTTATGATGTTAGGATAAGGAATGATTAATTCTTTGTTAAAGGATGTGGCCAGCTAAGTGAAACGTTGAGTTGGGAATTAACTGCGAGCTAACCGACTTGTGCAACCAAATTAGTGAGTGGAAAAGTATTTTATTTTATGGGTTATAATGATTTCTCTAATGTTATTTTATAGATATTTTAGAAAGTTTTAGAGAGAATAGAAGATTTATTTTTCTGGATAATTAAGAAATATGTTTTAGTATTTACTTAGTTATGTTTATTTAACATTTTATAGAATTTTAGCGAATTTAGAATAATTCAAGTTAGTTTCTTTTGTAATTCTTGAGGGTAGATAGATCCATTTGTTATACTTGCTTCAATTATTAATATGTTTTAGGGTTAGTTTTTAAAATGGTTGTAGACATGAATTTTAGTTTCAAAATTAGTTTTGAACAAAGATATAACATTTAGAAAGGAAAAATTAGATTTTATATTTAAAGTGCATTTTAACTTTTCAGAAAGTTATATTTTGTAAATTTAGAGAAAGTGTGAAAGCATTGATATTTAAAGTTTTCATAGCCATTTAACTCAAGGATTTCTTAAAGTATTTAGAAATGTCTTTTTAAATGTTTGTCATGGATTAATTTAAATAATACAAATATTTCCAGTTTTAGCTTGCATAAAATTTTCAGATTTTGATAAGTGTGCTTGAAAAGAGAAAGTTTAGCATATGAAGCAGTTTTTAAATGAAATCAGTTTTAATAAAAATAAGAAGGTGCAATTATGTTATATTAAGCTAATACCCAGATACTCGAACAGTTATTCAGATCATTTAGACAGTAATACAGATAGAGACCTTTGGGGCCCGTTCAAACGCACATAGAGGCTTTGGGCCGTGTGATCTGGGCGTTTTAGCCCTTTGGGACAGCTCTGTGCATGTGTATGACTAGTATAACAGGCATGTGCGATGTTAGATCTCAGTAGGTAGGATCAAACAGCTTAAGGAGTACTTGTTTAGTATATCAGTAAGAGCTTTAAATATTTATATGAATTGAGAAAAGAAAAGTTAAAAAAATGCTTAGTAAAATTATAGAAAATTTCTCTAAAATTTTTTTTAGAAAGAATTTTATAATGATAGTTTATGTACTCTCAGCACCTTCATTATTTTATAGTTTTATGAAAATTAAAGCATAATTTTTCTCATGAGTTATATAAGTTTCTTTTTAAAAGAAGATTTGTACGGAAAGTTATGCATTTTGCTTTAAATCACAGTTGAATAAATGTTTTAGCATGATCATCAAGAACCCACAATGGGTTGGTTCAAGTGGTGAAGCGGGCCAGGATGGAGTTGGTACAGCACCAATGGTGAAGTCCTGGGTTCGAGTCTCCACAATGGCCTCCTCCATGATTTAAGTGGGAGACCGTGACAGTAGGTTGTGGTTGCGCTAGTCTCCTCCGAGGATTAGTCGTAGTGCGCTTAAGCTGGCCCGGACACCTCGATTACAAAAAAAAAAATTATCATCAAGAGCATATATGATTGAAGATGATTATTTTATTGTTTTAAATATAGACAACAAGAAGTAGTATTTTAATGAATTTAGTCATTCAATAGTTATTTATTTTAAAGTTTTATGATATTTTAAATGATATGAGAGTTATGGGTTATAAAGACTATTTTTTTTTATATAAAGCAAAGATTTATTTTATAATAATATAATTTTTTTAGATTTATTTACAAATATATCTTTATCCCCATTTATTGAGTTTTATACTCACTCTTTTGTTTTATTTTTCTTTCCTTTTAAAATTTTTTTTCCCTCAGGTGAAAGCAAAAATGTGATTTAGTTAGAAAGTTTGAAGACCCAGCCACGTGATGGTGCAATGATATGTTAAAATTGTAATAGTTATATTATAGAAAAAATTGTATTTATGGTTGTAATGGGAATTATTTCAAATTTGTTCCATAAGAAATACAAGAATTAAAAAACAATCAATAATCCATAGTTTTATGCATGATTTGCTCATGTAGCTAGAGGCGGGTCGTGTCAGGAGAGACCTTATAAACACAAACACCTATTATATAATAAAAACTGTCCAAATGTCTTGCAGTTGCAAATAAGAAAAAGATGATAGACTGTTATGCAAGCCCCAGTAGTTTATGTACACAACAAACAACTAAAGAATGGGATTTACACGGATTTTTTATAGACCAGTGCTTATGTTATGAACTATTTGCTAATGGCCTAGCTGCTTTATGTGTTCAAATTAATAACAAATTTTCAGCTGAAGACAAAATAATGAAAAACCATGCACGTACAAAATAACATAACAGTATATAGATTTAGAAATTTACAAGAAAAAATGCTCTATCGATTTATCCAATTGTAGAAATAAACTAGACACATGAACGGTTAAGTTCTTAAAATTTGGTGTTTAAAATTTGAAAATAACCTGAATCAAGGTACAATATTTCTTGTGAAATTTATAAAACTTAATATAAAATGAATATGCGTGAAATTTTCCATAATATAACTAAATAAATAATGTTTTATTTATAAAGTCTTTATATATAAAGTTTGCATATAAAATTAAATTAATATCGCATCACTCATTCAATACTATATCATTTATTAGCATTTATTATATGATATTCTTATTTTCATCCTCCATCCTTGGATGCCACATTAACTTTTTATAAAAAATTTGTAAATGTTATATTATACTTTTAAATAGTAATTTTTGTTTTTAATTATTGATAACTCTTCTTAACCGTAGTCAAACAACCTAAGAAAAATTAATAATAAAAGAGTCTATTTCGAGAAACCAAAACAAATGCGTTTTTTATCTATGTTTTATGAAGTCTATTTCGGGTGTTGTTTTATTATGTATTATGTTAACTAACTTTGATGGATCCTTGAAGAGTAGACAATATCCTTTAAATCTTTAATTTTGAATAGAATAACTGATATATGGTAAAAATTAATTCCCTGTAAAAATTATTAATTCTCACCTTTTCATAATTATAATAATAATATTCCATCATTATTCAAGATTAATATAAGATTATGCTAAATATAAGGTTAATAAATTAATTATTTTTCAAAATTACATATTTTGGTCCCAAAATTACATAAATCTAATGGTCCAATACCATTCACTTTTAATTTCTTTAAAATATGATTACACATAATTGATCAAATAATATATTATAGGTTTAGCTTATAATTAAACATAAATGAAACTTTAGTATAATCAATTCTATTAGTTAAAATTTATTTTCACTACTTTAAACAATAATTATACACAATATAGAGTAACTTAAATATATTTAAAGTGATTGATTTATTAGAAAATTATTATTAATAACGATAATGTAATTAAAATTAAAGTATATTAAGTAGGAGTGGCGCCTGGAAGTGGCGGCACCACAAAATTTCCCTGAAATTGCACCCTCGACAGCTCGACCCCCAAAATTTTGAGTCTAAAATCGACCTTAGCGTCCCAAATTCCTCTGTCAGCCAAATACTCTTTCATTTTGAAACCGTAACCATCTCTCTCTCACATCTCCTTATCTCTTTATTTTCATTTCCTCTCTTCTTCCTCCTCCCGTTCTTGCCGATCCCCTAATCTCTTAATTTCTTGATACTGGTGCGTACAAGGCATGGTTGTAATGGCCTTTGTTTGCTATGGTTGTCGCGTTGGTGGTGGGATTGTATTCTGACAATGATCTCGGTCGTTGTGTGCGCGGTGAGCTGCAATGGAAAGGCTGCAATGGCCTCGATTTTGAAAGGGAAAGGCATCGCTTTGGTGCTTGAAGGGGAAGCCTCTGTTTGACAGGTCAATAAATTGGTAGATTTGGATCAAGAAATTAACAGAGGTGCGTGAAGAGTTGTTAATTTGTCTCTTTTGATTGCTTTTTTCGTTGATTGGTTAATGGAAATTGTTTTAGATTTGGTTGGAGTGAGTGGGTGTTTAGTAAATTTTCACTTGCTGGTGATGGGTTATGATTTTTTGAATTCGAATTTGTTTTTCTTTTCCTACACTTTCTTAGTAACCAAACAGAGTAAGTTGATGTAAATGCTAATTCTAGTAGCTTGTACGTTACTACATGTCTATTGATTTTATGTTGAGTGTAGGACTTGCTCATAAGTTTGGTGAAATTGATTGCTGTTTTTGGTGATTTTTTAAATTCTTAGTCCATGTGACTTCACATAGGATGTTTTTGCTTTCTACCGGTTTGGTTACGGAAACAAGTTTTTACTTTGGAGCTATTTATACGCTATTCTGTTTATATTATTTATTATTAGTCTCTCTCTCTCTCTCTCTCTCTCTTTAAGCTTCCACTATTGATGTCGCCATACTGTTTTTTGGCTCTTAGGTCAGTGATTTTTTTCTTTTTAAAAAATCTATTCTACTTTGGTAGTTGACATTGAACAATTGATCATCGTTTTGTGTTGCTTTTAAGTGTTTGATTGCCTGTTGATTGACCGAAAAACACTTCATATATTTATCTTTCATTGTTGTTTAGTCATTGTTGCTATTGCTTTCTACTTACCTTGGTTCTCGATGTTGTGATCTATTTTTGACGTTAAAATTGCCAATGCTTGTTTTAGTAATGGATGTATTTATGTGAAGAGTGCTCTTGTGCTGATATTATAATTTTGTTGCCGAATTTTTTCAGTTTATGTTTGACATGAGCATGATGAAGAGTGGAGGTTAATTGAAACTCTTGGGTTTGGGGTTTTCGTTAGGATTGGTATGATGGCTTTGGATATTTGGTTCGGGTAGCTAGTCTGTTTGATCTATCTTAAGGTGGGCCTCTAGCTTGAATCGTATTGGTGCTGCTGCTTGTTAGGGTAAGTCTTGGCAGATGATGCCTTAAAAATTAGGATAATCCAAAGGTAATGAGAATGGCCATACTTGTAACTCAATTGGCTAGTCTCTTAGTATTGCGTTGCTGTGTAACTCAATTTGCCTACATTATTGCTGCTCTAATTTGTCTAAACAGTCAGATGCATAAAATTTTAGGTGTACTTTTCTCATAAAATTAATTTGTTTAGCTAGTCTATGTTTCGGAAAATGTTCAACAAAATTAAACAACTTTAGATGTGCTTAGATGCAACCCAATGAAGTTTATCAGGGTACTTAGTCCCTGGCCTATGACGTGTACTGTATATATGTTTTAACAATCTCTTTACTGTCAACTATTTCAACCTTTCCAACATCCAAAGGATTTAGTGTCATGAGTTCTTGTTACTCATTTCTTTGATTGATTTATTGAGTTGCTCCACAAAAGGTATATAAATGGTTGTCTCTTTCATTAGTTCTATATTTTCACTAATTTGTACTTATCTTTGCATTAACCGTCATTAATATTAGTTAGACGGTTTGTAATTAAAGGATAAAATTTAAAAGAGGAAGATTTTTGCTAGTATCGCTGTTGGCTTTAGAGATGAGGCCTGGATGTTAATGCTAATGCTCTTGGATAATATTACCATATTCAATCTTGCATTGCCAACTGTGTAAGAGTAAGAGTGGATGTGGTTTGATTACTTAGCTAGATTGTCATATTAAATGGTTTTGAGGCTTGGCATGTTCAAATTTGGAAATGCTAGTGAAGGTTATCACTTATCTTCTCGATCTCATCCAATTTGACATGTTATTAACATCATGCATAGTAAAATTAAATTTTGAAACCACTATTTCTTTTTTGGCACAGTTGCATCTGCTAGTAATACTCCAATGGTCTTTCAAATTTGATTTTTGTGGCCTAAATTCAGTATCCAAGTAATAATCTTTCAAGTTTGCATCATTGCAATTTTTCTTTTTGGGTGCTATTGTGGTCGGATGGTTGATCGATATACTTCTACCATCTAGACCTTTTGAACTGATTTTTTCCACCACTAATTAAATATTCACAAGTGGAATTTATGAATGTGGAGTAAGCTTTCTCTTATCTTTGAATTAAAATGCTCTGTCATCTGTTTCCTTTTTTTGTGCTTACTGTTAATACTTCTTGTGTTGGTTATCAGGCTCTTGTTGACACTAATGATTATACTATAATTTAAAAGAGCGTTGAATTGGAGGAGAAAATTGAGCTTCAAGGCAGAATTGGAAAGATAATTGGAGGCCATGCATACTTTTTGATAGCCGTAGGCCATATATACACTATAGGATGCTTATAGTTTAAACTTTTGAACTCTTAGGCTGTCAATTTAGACTTTTTCAAGCCAAACTTTTTAATAGCTATGTTATGTACATAGTTGTTGAGCTTTTAGGCTAGATAATATGGTTTGAAAACTCGGGCCAAACTTTTGAAGATATGTGCATGGTTTTAAATCCTAGGTTATGATACTTTTGGATTTTCTTGCATGTACTTGAAAGCTTTTATGTTATTTAATAGAAGTCAAATATTTACGTAAAAAGATGTGAGATTTCTAATTCAAATTTTCATTTTCCTTTAACAGTATGCTACTTGTATTTATATTTGCAACCAAATATTGCTAAATGTTTCCAAATTTTTTTGTAGCCAAAATCAATTTGACAAAAATAGAGTTACTAAAATAACAGTTTAAATATATTAACCCACCAAATAATGTCTCCAAAACATGGTATAAGCAACTTAATTTTAGTAGTTAATGCAAATAAATTTCAACTAAAATTTTGTTTCTAAAACCTAAAATATTTGTCCTCCATTACATTTTACAATGAAATCTATTATATTTGCCACAGAATTGATTGTCCTAAAATATTGCATTATATAACTAAATAAAATTTGTGTCAAATTATATTATATTGCAACAAAATTTGTGTTGGTAAAGGTTTCAATATTCATATCTCATTTTCATTTCGCCACTATTTTCATAAATTTTGCAACAAATTAATTTGTTACAAAATGATATATTCTATAACTAAATAAAATTTGTGGTGAAATATATCATATTGCAACAATAATTCTGTTGCCAAGGGCCTTAATATTGGTTTCTCATTTTCATTTCGTCGCTATTTTCATATCTTTTACAACAAATTAATTTGTCTCAAAATGATATATTCTGTAACTAAATAAATTTTATTGCAAAATGTGTATTTTAGGAACTATTTCTTGGTTGTTGAAGCCTCCTATATTTGTACCAAATTGATACTTTCTGTCACAAATTCAAATTCGTTATAGAAAATTATAATCACGAACAAAATGTTTTTGTCTCCTAAAGTCTTTTAGCATCATTTTTTGTACTTTCTAATATCTTTCTGCAACAATTTCTAATTTAATCTACAACAAAAACTTTCGTGCTAAAAATGTCTCCTTTAGCAACGAAAGTGTTTTTTTCATTGCCTTTTCCTTCTGCCACGACTTTAGCAATGAAGCGATTTTTGTTGCAGTATGTATTATGCAACGAAAATTTGGCTTTTGAAGACAATTTTTTCGTTGCAAAAACCTAAATTTCTTATAGTGGGTGTAAATGGGTCTTTAAGACCAAACTCAACTCTAATAGTAATATCAAACGATAAAAAGCTAAGACTTGTTGCTAAATGTTTTACTCAGAAAGAAGACATTGACTATAAGGAGACATTCTCACCATTCTCTAAAAAGGATTCATTTAGAATTATTATAGCATTAGTAGCTCATTTTGACTAGGGTTACATCAAATGTATATGAAAATTGCCTTCTTGAATAGAAATTTGGAAGAATAAGTTTATATGGATCAACTTGAAGCTTCTCAATTAAGGGAAAGGATCACATGATATGTAAACTTAAAAAGTCAATATATGGCTTTAAACAAGCTTCTAGACAACGGTTTCTTAAATTTAATGATACTATTACATCTTTTGAATTTAAGGAAAACACTATTGATCGGTGTCTATATCTAAAGATTAGTGGGAGCAAGTTTATATTTTTGATTCTATATGTTGACAATATTTTGCTTGCAAGTAATGATCTTTGTATGTTAGTACTAAGAAATTTCTTTCTGAGAACTTGAAAATGTGATGCGTTCGAAACTAGCAAGTATACTAGTCGCACAAGTAATAAAGTGATAAGTAAGATATCGTTCCCACGAGGATTGATTCTAATTGAATTTGTTATTTCCAGCAACAATTAACTAAATGGGGGGGTTTTGTTGAATGATTAACTAAATAAAATAAGAATGCAAATTAAGAATAACAAAACAGAAGTTAATTTGAATAAAAGATCAATGAGAGAAATCTGGTTAAGGGATCCTTCTCTACCACAAGATATGGATTTGCGAATTAATCGTAGAATTGTCATCCAATTACAGCATTGAAGTTATCAACCGTAGATAACAACAAACTCTGTTATCCCAATCTTTCCTTACTTTGTTGTTAAATAAAACAAGCTCTTTATTTAATCTCTATCCATTAAACAACCTAGAACAAGCTCTCTAAATTTAATTCAATGGATGCATTACGATAAGAAAGATAGGTTGATCTAAGCAATAAACACACAAGCTCGGATTATTTAACTTAGGTTATATTCTCCAATTGCAATCTCTGATCACAATTTTGCTACTAATGATTAGAAATTCAAGACAATTACGGATCAAGATTTCTAGTCTAGCAATAGACAAACCAGATTATATTCAGTTGGCCACTCAAATACAATCAGCAAGCAATCATAAGCATTAAATATGGGAAAATACAAGCAACTTCAATTAGAGAATTGGATAACAATTCCTTGCACAATCAAGTTCACAAAAACCATATCAAGGGCTTTGAAATCACCCTCAACCAATTCAGATTTAGTTACACATATTTAAGAATACAAATACAATACAATATGGAGACATTCCAGAAAATGAAAGGGAAAGGGAAAACTTAGCAAATTTGATGAAATCTCTTAGGATTTGTAGTTCTTCCTCTTTCCAAGCCTTCAATCTCCTTCAAGAACTCCAAGAGATGAGAGAAATTCAAAGATGCAGCCTCCTCCACGTTCTCCCCTCTTCAAGTTATGAAAATAAAACCCTAAAATGTGTTTAAATACTCTGTTACAGTAACCTGCTACAGTGTCTCTATTATACATGCTACAGTGATGTGTGGAATTACATTTCTACACTTCTCACACTGTTTTGATTACAACTTTCGGTACACTGAATGGATTCATAAACCGTAAATTTCTCCAAAAAGTAGACTTCGAGAGCTTTTCAACGGTATATGATATGTCATCGGGTTCATTGTATATCAATACAATTAAATCCGAGAAGATGGTTGACTAGCAGAGGTGAAAATGAAGGGTTTTACTCCATTTTTGTGCAAGTTGCTCCAAAACTCCTACAAACATCAAAACCACACAAAAACATAAAAATACCAAGGAATATAGCAAAGAAACATGGACGAATTGATATGAAAATGATATATAAATAGACACTTATCAAAATGAAAAATATGGGAGAAGCATCTTATGTGATAGGATTTTGAAATATTCCAAGATAGATCACAAGGATTGTTGAGTTTGTCTCAAGAAACATACATCAATAGAGTTCTTGAAAGATTTGGAATGGAATCTTGTTCATCACATGTTGTTCAAAGAATGAACTAGAACGTAAGCAAATGGAAAAAATTCCTTATGCATCAATTCTAGGATCTTTCAATGTATGCCTAAACTTGCACTAGACCAGACATTAGTTTTGCTATTGTGATGTTAGGCAGATATCAAAGTAATCCTTGAATGGATCATTGGAAATCTACAAAGAAAGTCTTATGATATTTGCAAGGAACCAAAGATTGCATGCTCACATATAAAAGATCCGATTATTTAGAAGTTATTGGTTATTCAGATTCAGATTTTGTTGGATGCCTTGATAGTAGGAAATCTACATTTGGTAATTTGTTCCTATTAGCTAGTGGAGCAATTCCATGGAAAATTGGTAAACAATCTAATATAGTATCATCTACTATAGAGGCAAAATTTGTAGCATGCTTTGAGGCTACAATTCATACATTGTGGTTGTTGAACTTTATTTCACGACTTCGGGTTGTCAACTCTATTGCCAAGCCGCTGAATGACAATTCTGCAGTTGTTTTTTTCTCCAAGAATGACAAGTATTCTAAGGGTGCTAAACACATGGAGTTAAAATACTTTTTCGTTAAAGAAGAAGTTGAGAAACAGACAGTGTCAATAGATGACATAAGTACTCGACTTATGATTACAAATCCATTAACAAAAGGGCTATCACCTAAGATTTTCTGAGAGCATGTTGAAAGAATAGGTCTTGGGATATAGTCGCTCATAGTTTATTTGTGCATTTTGCATAATGTTTAGTATTATTATTATTTGACATTTTGAGCTCAATAATATTTCTGTTTCTAAATTGATCCTATTTGCCATTTTGTTATGTACATGAATGTTATTTGGTGAACGATAGTAGGATTTGTCTAAGCATTATTGTTAAACCTTATGAAACTTCTCATTAATAGACCAGGTTAACTTGATTGCTAGTGTTTGTAGTACTTGGAAGGAAGTATGTCTAGTTAATGATGGATAACCGCCAAGACTCGCATTAGTATTCCGCTTGATTTTGGTGTTTATGTAACTATTTTTAGATTTTCCATTGTATTGCACCCCTCATATTTTATTTGTTAAACCCTTGAGTAAATATTTGTCATATAGACCAAGTGAGAGATTGTAAGATTTGTTTGGCCCACATGACAATTGGGTCCATATAATCATTCATTTATTAGATTTAACAAATAATTAAGTGGACAAATCTTTATGTAATTAGTTATTAATTGGACTTTATAGTTAAGTAAAATTCTCATTGGAGAAGTTATCCAATTTTGATAGAAAATAAAAATTACAGTTAGACTAAAAAACTGGTCATCTTTCTGTATATAAAAGTTTAGAGGTATCACATAATTATTAACGTTCTATCTATTTATTAAAAAGCTAGATACAAAATTAAGGCAAAGAGAAAAAAATAATTTGGAAATAATTTGTCCCTACAAATTTAGCAATTAACCAATTGATTAGGAAACACACAAATTACACAATTATTATTTAGGTTATTCAATTCCTATATCAGATCGCGTGTTCGTATTGTTATTGAATTATTTACACACACTCTAGCACGCAAGCCATCGACAACTACATATGTAGCGTCATCACCATACATGCAATTAAACTGATATCAAGAATTCAACCTCCGTTTAATCCATCTCAAAACGATAAGAAATCAATAACAGTGCAGTTGCCATTTTATGCTACCTACAGGACTTACGGATCTAGATGACAGCACGTGATACAAACCAGTGGGGCCGCTACTTTGCTTGGACCTTCCATCGAATGGAACTAAATGCACCTCAGCATTTTGCTAAGCACACACAAAAGAAAGGATATGGCGTTCTGGTTTTTTCCAAGTTGTGTAGACTTAGAAATATTGAAGTTCTTTTAGTAGTCCCACTTTCCACTTGTCACTGCACTGCATAAGGGGAAGAGTGGCGCCTGGGCCAGGTCGGTGGGCTAATTATCTTTTGCACACGACATGCCTGAATCCTTTTTTTCCTTAATACATAGATGAGTTGTTCTATTTTATCCCTATTTTTAAATTTTTCCTCATTTCTAAATTTACTCTATTAAAACTTTTAAATCTCAAGATTTTTCTCATTATACTTCAATTATTCTCAAATTACCCTTCAACTAACCGAGATGACTTCTTCTAATATTTGTGAAATAATTGTTATGAAGTTCTAATAATAGAAGATAGAAGGAGATAACTCTACACAAAAATTATCCAAGAAAATCAAGAGAAAATCTCTAAAAATTTCTAAGAAGGTAAATTGTTTAGAATTCTTCTACTTTATAGCTTAGGGAAAAGTTCTATTTCTCTATTTCTCTATTTTTTAATTTTTTTAATTCCGATACAAGATAAAAGTTAGCAAGTTGGAGGACTGCTTTATGTTATAATTCATGAGAACTTAGAATATTTGGTTTCTAGGCTTTGGGGAATTGCAGAGGATTTCGTAAAAACAATTTTGAGAAGATGGCATAAAAAACAGAATATGATATTCCATATTTTTAGAACTTTAAAAACAAGAGTTTGGTTTTTTTTTTCTTTGAAAAAGAATTTAAGATTTATTGCAAATTCTTTCTCCATGGTTTAAAGAATAAGATAGCTTATTTAAATTAGATTTGTTGTTGAAGAGCTTGAAATAGTATTTATATAAAACATGGTGTATTTAGAATTTTTATATTTTGGTAATTTTATTTTAGGATAAAATTATCAAAAATTATAAAAATCAAAATAGGGGATCAAGAGTCAGAAAGTGGGGGTCAAATAGAACTACTCTACATCAATTTGCCCCTTAAAAAAAAAACAAGTCCCCAAAGCTTGTAATATCTAATTTGCCACCGTTTTGGTAAATATTTTGTACACCCTAGACATTCTAACAGTATTAAAGCCCTAATGGAAAATTGTCATATCCACGTTGCCCCCTGCATGGTCTACTTCTTTTTGATCCCGGAACTTTTAGAATGTGCAGTTCAATCCTATTGAAAAATAACATCTAACCCCGAAAGGCTGTAGGCTCCATCATTTTGCCCCTATTTTGGTTAATGCCCTAGACGATACAAAAGTTCCATATAAGAACCTAACAGCAAATAATGTTACCCCAACATATTCTCAATACAGAAAAACTTTGATAAATGAATGTTAGATAAATTAATAATCTCAGTTGAATAATAAAATCTTTTGATCCCGATTCGGGTTAATATGTTAAATTAACAAATTCGCTAAATGTCTAAGATAATAATTTTTTTCAAATTCTTTAAGGCCTAGTGAAAATATAAACTAATAATTAATCAAATATATAGCATAAATAACATATGAAGTCATAATATTAAGGGGATTTTTTTTCTAAACAAACTTTTAGTTTTTTAATTCTTTTTTTATTTTTTCAAAATTTGCATATAAAGTATTTTTTTTCCATTTATCTAAACTAAGCTCAACCTCTTTTTTTTTTTTTTGGCAAAGCATGCATCATATTTATTATATGTTTTTCATATTATAGCAAATAGTTATTTAAGGTTACAGCTTCTTAAACGACCTCTTTTGAAAGATATTTGCTAAAATACAACTATCATTTCGATAATGATTATTAGTTAGTTCATGATCATTATTAGTTATCATATCATTACTCCTTCAAAATCTCTTGATTAGTAGACGATTCCATCACTGCATCACGTTTCATTAGGATCAATTAAAATGTGCTTAACATCAATTACATTTTCATAGCTTATAGCATAAATGGCTTTATGTAATTTATTAACTTTTGACCGTATTGATTTATTGTATTTTTTTTATAACACATACATGAATATTGATAAAAAAAATAATAAATTACAAGTAATTAAAAGATAAAAATATTTTTAAATTAATAATTGTTAATTTATTGATAAATTAATAATTATTCATTTATCGGTAAATAAATAACTTCAGTAAAAAAATATTTTTTGTAATCCTCACAGTATATTGATTTATCGAGGTTTAACCATACTTGTCATCTGCATTTACTTTGCCCCTACATAGCATAATAACACTTTGCTCCCTTGGCCTTCTAGAACCAAATTCAACCCTAATTGAAAATACATCAAGCCCAAATGTTGTGATATCTACAATCTACTCCATTTTGGTAAAACATCATTTTGAAACTTGGGCATTTTGGAAGTTGCATACAACCCTAGCAATAAATAACACATGACCCCCACTTGTCAGCTTTATTTCTTTGTCCCATAGCTACGACAATCTGTACTCCCCAGACCTTGTAAAATTTTTTAATTCCTCTCTATTGGAAAACATCATCAAGCTACCAAATTTTGTAAAATCTTTATTTGCCGCTATTTGGGTAAATTTTAGCACACCCGAGACATTCTGGGAGTTACGCATTTCTCACACATGTACATCAGCCCAACCAGCCAAACATGACACCACCAACATCCATCAATCATAATGCATCCATCCACCCAAGTGTTTACTCCTCTCATCATATTATATTTATGTCAGATGATTTTTATAAAAGAGTTTATAAAGGTAGAGTAATATTTATCGTTATTATGAATAATATTAAACTTACGAAATTTATATACAGAGAGAGACTGATGTTTAATTTATAAGGTAATTAAAGCTTGAGTTTATAAAAATTAACTATTTTAACGAAGAATGATAATATTTTAATAAATTAGTAATACCGTTTTAATTTTTATATAAAATTATTATGATATTATATTTCATTATATATAGTTGAATTATTAAGATATTTTCATTTCCTATTTTATTTCCCTCGAATTCCATATTTTGCAGTATTTAGATAAAGAATTTTAAAAATTGAAAGAAAATTATGAAAAAACTAAATAATTCATAGTTATTTTATATGAAATAAAAAAAAGTAATAAAAGATATGTTGACGTTGATTATAATTCTACTGTTAGGTGAGAGTGGCAGTTCGTTCAAGTTCTCTTTATAATTCGTACTCAAGGGCTGTCTCTTTCTTATCCGACTTTTAGCCCTATATTTAGAATAATATATTCACAAATCAAACTTGTATCGTGAAGCTGTCCTATATATAATTAATGATTAGTGGATGTGTTGGATTTAAATTGATTTGGGATGTGATTTGGGATGTGATTTTAAGATGTCTAACATCACTCAGTTCGCATTATTATGCACTCGTTTTTATTTAAAAAAAGGTGAGAAAAATGAACATAAAAATGAGAAATAATATGTATTTTAATCATTTTAATAACACTTCCCACTTTTTTACTATTTTTTTAAAATAAAAAGGGATAATTCTAATTTACCCCCTGAGGTTAGGTGAAAAAAAATTTGAGGACCTCAGTTTTCTGAAACCTAAATTTGCCCCCTGAGATTACTGTAGCACCGTTAGATTTAACGGAAAATGTATTAAATAGTAACTTAACGCTTTACAAACCATTTAGAAAAGTGTATTATAGTCTATTTTACTACTTATTAGCGTTAAATTATTATTTAATACATTTTTTATTAATCTAATATTAGCATTAAGTTATTATTTAATACATTTTCCGTTAAATCTAACGGTTTAATACATTTTCCGTTAAATCTAACGGTGCTACAGTAACCTCAGGGGGCAATCTTAGATTTCAGAAAACTGAGGTCCTTAATTTTTTTTAAGCCTAACCTCAGGGGGCAAATTGAAATTATCCCAAATAAAAATTGGTACATTCAATCAAACCGTGCATTGTAGTTAAAACCCATAAAATATAATTTTACCCCTTTTGCGTATGAAAATGGAGCTAATCTGGGTAGATATGAGAAGTTGGAAATCCAACTACTCTATCTAATATCCGGTGTATAAAAATAACAGGTGGCTTTCTCCTGTAAACTATTTATCGATAGGCTATAATCCATTTGGTTACTTTTATAAAATAAAACTAATTTTTTCCCCTTTTATACGTATTCTCTTGCTCTTATTTTGACTTAAAACAAAAGAAAAATTGAAAAAATAGACACAATTAAGGGGTCTTATTAAAAAATAGACACATTCTAAAAAATTTTCATGCCGTAGACACTTTTTTGATAAAAAGACCCAATTACCCTTATGTATTCAATTTTTCTAAAATCTTATTTCTCTCTCTTTAGACGACTGAAACACATCTCCCTTTCTTCAGATTTGATTTAATTTATAGGGAATTTGAATTCGAGATTTGAGTTTCCGAAGGATTTGTGAACTTATTTAAGGATAAATCGAGTGTTATAATGTGATTTTTGTGGGTTAATGCGTATGAAAATCGATGAAACGAGTTGTAAATCCAGTGTTTTATCGCGAAGAAGAAGACACTCGACACTCGAAAACAACCTGTCGAGTCATGTCGAGTTATGTAATGTCGAGTGTCGAGTGTTTGTCAAGTGGTGAAATGTCGAGTGTCGAGTGTTTGTCTAGTAGTGAAATGTTGTGTGTCGAGTGGTGAAATGTGTAGTGTCGAGTGTCGAGTGTCGAGTTGTGTCGGATACAAGGTAGTATCGAGTGTCGGATAAATGTGTCCTCGAAAATAGACTATTATCGAGAATCCGACACGACTCGACACATGCGTGTCGAGTGTTGAGTGGTGTCGGATGCTTGTAATATCGAGTGTTAAATTGTGTCGGATGCAAGTAATGTCGAGTGTCGAGTTGTGTCGAATGCAAGAAAGTGTCGAGTATCGAGTTGTGTCGAGTGTCGACTGTCAAAGGCGTAAGTCTTCGCACGATATATAGCTCTAAATATATCTTTACTTTTAATTTTTTTAGCCCCCATAGTTTGTAATTTGATCATTTCATCCCCAAAAAGAATGTTGGATGCAAGTAATCATATGCAAGTAATTTCAAAGGAGGTATTTGAGTCTTTTTATCAAGAAAGTATCCGTGGCATAAAAATTTTTTAGAATGTGTCTATTTTTTAATAAGACCCTCTAATTTTATCTATTTCCTCAATTTTCCCTAAAACAAAAGCTAAAAATATTGCTGTGCGAAAACGAACACGTTGGGCGGAGTTAAAAAAAAATGTCGCTCTTGTCGTGTTTAAGCACACCGTTTAGAAGAAAAGGCGCGCGCACAATGTGTTAAATAAAATGCGTGCAAGAAAAAGAAGTGCTTTTCTACTACAAGTTACAGAATTTGACGGTTAGTAGTATAACATTTATATCACCCATGAATTTACCATTAAATTTGAGACGTGATTCTCAATACTTGTTTGAAGTTCATTTTAATTAATTCGACAAAGTGGGTACCTGAGAATTTTTCATATCTTTTCAGTTGACTTACAGTTAACAGATATTCCTAACGTTAATTCCATTGCAACTAGACTGGAGGTTGGAGCTTCATCCTCTACAGCTACATTTAGCCGCTCCTCTGAGTTTCTAATTCTATACACACATGGCATATTCATATATTTGTGTATATGCAACTGTATATCATTGAGGGTAGTGGCTTTTAGGCAGTAAAAACAATCATGTTGTTGAAGAAAAGCAGAATCATAAGCTTTGTGTGTTTGCTGCTTTTGCTCTTTTTTCAAGCAGAATGTGGCTCAATTGTCAGGACCCTTCCCGGCTACCCTGGCGTTCTACCTTTCTATTTGGAAACTGGGTGAGTGGCATCCATGCAGGTCAGATTTTCGCTTGCATTTCTAACTACCGTTGTAAAGCAGCGAACTGATATTCATGGTTGATTTTGCACTCAGGTATGTTAGCGTAGGGGAATCAGAGCTCTTCTACTTGTTCGTTGAGTCGCAAGGAAATCCTAGACAGGATCCCCTTATTATTTATGTCGTTGGAGGCCCTGGTTGTTCTGCTTTAAATGGTTTCTTCTACCAAATTGGTATGTTGCCCTTGTTCTTTCCTCTTGGTTCTAGTTGAAAATATGAGAATTTTCTGAAGACGGATAGGTGGTCCATCTTCTTGCACGGATGGTGGAAACTATTTGTAAAGTATGGAAGAGGAGTTCTATTCTATAACACATCTGGTTAATTAATTATTTTATGGGAATTGTCTGTCGCCAAGGACTCAAGTCAACTATATAAAACAATTAAAGTTGTTTCTCTTTCCTTTTTTAAACTATAATGTCGGTAGTTTTCTTTTTGATTTTCTATTTTTAGGAGGACAACGTTATCTACAACATTTTTGCATTCCTATAACCAAGAATTTAAGACAGTAATAGTAATTTAGGAAAACTGAAGAAGAAATGATATAGTAATTTTTATATAACCAGTTATTATATAAGTTTTTTAAAATTGTATAAATGTCAAGATTACTCAGGAATCTATCTTTGGTTATTTGAATCTATTAAACAAGATGTCGAAGACGGCTGCTATGGCATCTAATTTTGCGAGGTTTTGCTATTTTTCAAAAGACCACTTCAATTGTGGCTATTTTTTGGATTTTCCCCATAAGAAACTTAAGAATAGATTATTACCACTCTGTACTTGATTAATCATAGTTGGAGTTCGGTATGACCAAATTTGAATGCTTCAGTTTATTATGGTAATGTGGAGCTTGATTTTTGATCAGTGACATGATCCAACATATTTTCTACTCATGTATAGTTTATGCAATTTCTTTATTTCACAGAATCTAGTTACTAGGAATTTAATACTACACAAGGATATGCTTACATTACTGATTGCATACAGGTTTTACTAATTATCGAGGGTCGTGATGTATCTACTGTTTTTTTAGGTCCTCTTCAATTTGATACTAATTACAGTGGTGGCTTGCCAACATTGCATTTGTTCGAATACACATGGACAAAGGTGCAAAAAATTTTCAAGCTTTTGCATGAATTCATATTTGTAGTAGAACGTAATGATTGCTTGGTCATTGTACATTTGCAGAGTGCTAGTGTAATATTTGTAGATGCACCTGTTGGCTCTGGTTACTCCTATTCAACAGACTGGGAAGATTACAATATCTCAGACTTACAGTCAGCAAATCAAACTCATATATTTATAAGAAAGGTGAGTAAAGCATGATTTAAGACATTTGAGATGCAGATGCCAGAGAAACACCATTGAAGATATGTTTACTAACTTATTTACTTTTGAATCCAATGCAGTGGTTGAATGATCACCCAGAATTCATAACAAACCGATTCATTGTTGGTACAGATTCATATTCTGGTGTAATTGCTCCAATCATCGCACAAGACATACTTAATGGTAATTTCTGTGCATCAAGTTCTTCTCTCTAGCTTGTTTCTTCCAGCATGGCAAGTGCCATATTCTAAAACAAATAACAGTATGATAATAATCTTGGTTGTTAAGGGAAATTAAGGCAATAAATTCATGAAGCAAAAGTCCATTGAAGCAATTTGATATGTATAGCATGGTCTTTCCGTTTGAAGCCAAGTTTGATCATTGTAATCATATGTTTTCTCACTTATGGATAAATTAATGTTTTAAAAGTTTTGATCGTTTGTGCATTCCAGGTAATAAGGCTGGACTTGAGCCACAAATAAGCCTACTAGTAATGCTCTAGAACACTTCCTATAGTTTCATCTTTTTGGTTTTTATATTAATGATGAATTATCTTTGAAATGAAATTTATAATTCTAAATAAATGAATCAGGGGATTATTAGTGGATGCCCACATGTAGATAGTGATCTTGAAGACAATTCAAAGATTCCATTTGCTCACCAGATGGCACTTTTGTCCAAGAGTCTTTACGAGGTGAGCCATTGCAGTCCTATAACTAGACCACACCACTTTCTTAGGGTTACGCAGAACTGCCCTAAACTAGTCCTAAGCTATTTGAGATGATTTACTCTATGTTTCTCTGGCATTAGAAAGCTATTCAATTACAAAAGGTCTGCAATAAATTTGAAATTTGAAATGGTCTTTTCCAGTCGGCCAAAGCAAGTTGCAAGGGTGATTATATTGATGTGGATTCCTCCAATGCAGAATGTCTAGAGTATCTTACAGAAATTGATGAGGTTTGATTGGTGATCCAATATTTTTTCTTTCCCCAAACTCAAATGCTTCTTGTGCACAATTTTTTTTCTTTCTTTAGGGAAAGTGCTAAGCGAGTGTTATTTGGAATTTGCAGTGCCTTGAGCTAATAAATGATGAAATGGTGTTGGCTCCATACTGTGCTACAATATCACCCAGATCAGATGATGAACATGAACGTGTCAGTAGATCTTTAATAGAAAATCCAAGACGTAATTCTCCATCATCAAGACGAAGAAACTATTGGTCATCAAGAGGAATAGACTATTGGTGCAAGGTTATCTTCCTATCCCTCTTTCATTCTCCCATCACCAGGAGCTAGAAACTTTAGCTGTTCTATGTGTAATTTTCTAACTTATTTTATGTTTGCAGAATTCTGCTTATCTGCTGTCTGACATATGGGCAAATGATAAAAGCGTACAACGTGCTCTTCATGTTAGAGAGGTATGTCAAATTCAAAAATCCTGGCAGTGCGATTTTCTACATCAAACTGATTCTTTTTATTTTTTTTTTTCCTCTGATGCGAGCAGGGAACAATTAAAGAGTGGTATAGGTGCAACATTAGCTTATCTCATGTATCGTACGTTTATGATGTATCAAGTGCTGTTGACTATCATAAAAATCTTACTAGCACAGGCTTACAAGTTCTACTCTATAGGTGATGTTTTACAACTTATGACCATACCAACAACTGAATCAATTTATTTAAATTTCAATATGTTATACCAAATAATATAATTGAGCATTCCGTTGAGCTAAGCCTAATCTTCTGTGAATAGATTTTGGCTCTTATGAATATAGGCACATGTATAAATTTTAAAATTTGATGAAATCATTAAGATAGACAGATACAGGGTAATTAAATATTAAGAAAATCAACTTTAAGGCTAGCAAAGTTACCTGTGGATAAAGCAGTTTATTATTTATTTGGTAAATTTCATGTTGGAAGATTTCTAATCTCTTTATTGACAGAATAGCCCTAATCCTAATACCAAAAGAGTTTGAGCTTGTTAAAACCTCCATGACTGTGGACATGATAACGGTGACCAGATATTTAGCTCTCTCTATCTGTAAGGAAACATTTCTAGTAGAAGATAACAATAAAAACTTTTTCCCACAAGCATAAAGATGCGGTATTCTTGTTACAGCTTGGAATTGGCAGAAGTTAGATATTCCTTGGCTTCCTGTCAGGGAATGAAGCTGCAATTTTTGAAAACTCCTTGCTGGACCTTTCACTGATTAAGATCTTTATATTAGTCCTTTTACCTAGAATGCTGGTTTTTGAGTCAGTAATGAAGAAATCTTAAGGTGAAACTCGGTTACTTAAGGGGTGTCCAACTTGACTCATTTTAAAATTCTCTTTTACTGCAGTGGTGATCATGATATGGTTGTTACACATATATCAACTGAAACCTGGGTAAGCAGTCTCAATCTAACTGTCGATCAAGAATGGCGACCATGGTTTGTAGGAGGTCAAATTGCAGGGTAGGTTTATATGTTCTAACCTTTCAAGCATGCTTTCAACTCAATATGCTATTACATCCCATCATGGTGCTATTGCTGCTTTTATGTAGGTACACAGAGGAGTATTCAAATTACGGATATCGACTGACTTATGCCACTCATAAGGTATGATGCCTCTGTGCACATTTCTTTCCCCTTGAATTTGTGAGCACCAGTGGACATGAATTGAACCTACAGTTTATGTGTGTATAGGGATCTGGTCACTCTCCTACTGAGTGGAAACCTAGAGAATGTTATGAGATGTATGAAAGGTGGAGGCACTTTTATCCTCTCTAGTTTGACAGCCACATTCTCAGAACATCAAATGGTTTAACCTTTACTATTTCTAGTTTAGTAGTACTATTTCCTCGTTTTCGGGATAATTTGTATCTTTTGATGGATAACAAGTCTTAAGAAATTTAAATTTCACAATAAGTTTTTAATATTAGATTCATAGTGGAAATGGTGTTCATACTTTGCTTGCACTTTGTTAATTGCTTGGTGTGAAACGATATATCTGGATTTTGATAGTAATTTATCAAGAGAAATGTCAAACTAGTGGTGTTATCATTTAAATTGTCATAGTTTGAAAGCAAAATAAACCAATAATTTGAGAATACAAAATGTCAAATATTAGCACAATAAATGATCATATAAAACAATAGATCAATGGCAAAATGAATTCAATATAAAATCAAACTAATAATTATATTATTATAAAATATCAATATCCATTTGATTCTATAAGGTGCGTTTCCTTGCAAGGATATACATGAAAATTGGCATGGGCAATCAATTTTAATAGCAAAACAAGGGGTCTCAAAGTCAAAAAGTTCATATTTGAAGTCTCTTAAATTATTATCAATCTTCTAGTTTGTATAAGTAGGCTCTGTATGATAATCCACAATCCAATGGGATTGTTATATGAATACTACTGTTGTTAAAATTTAACTTTTTAATGCAACCTCTTTGCTATTTGGCAAGGCCTAAATGCCAGTCTTTTAAATCAAAACGTAACTCTATTAGTTAACAAGAATTGAGTATTCGGGTTCAAAATAAGTTAAATGACTTAAAAAAAAAAAAAAGAAAAAAAGGAACTTGACCATAGGTAAAATCTATTAATTTGAAAATGGATAGTTTCGAAGGAATGGGACATGCATAGAAATTAGAATAAAGTCAAATCTTGGCGGATGGGAACAAATACACAGTTTTATTCTTCTTAATATCGAATTGTCCGGTTGACATTTATAGAAAGAGTTCGGTATTTATCAACAAAAGCAAATTGGTGAAATTGACTGATGGATGATGAACCAAACTTGACCAAATTTTAAATTCATTTAGACTGGAGGTTAGAAATTTGATATAAGATAAGAAACTCTAATCAATATTCTGTGACCTTTAATAGAGTAAGTATTGTCACATTAAGTTGATCTAATTAAATAATGGAAGACAGAATCTCATAAATTATTTAAAAAAAATGAGAATTGAGAAAATAATTCAAACTAAGCGATTTTTTTTGATAAATAACTCTCTTTTTTTAAATTTGTATACTATGACCTGATGTTCAAGAGCATTCAACAGGTGTAACAGTTTATCAAATTATCGATAATATTTGACGGATGCTAATGACAATATCCAACAATTATCAAAGAATCATAACATATAAATTTTTTAAAAAAATATAATTTTTGTAATTCATGCTCAAATTTAAGATATTTTTAAAATTTTTCAAAAAAAAATCCTTCCATGTCTGGAGCGCTGCAGGGCTACTCATCCCTGACCAACCATCCCGACACAGGACTCCATCAACTTATTGAATTCAATAATTTCTGCCTCACGTTTCTCAATGTTTAAAATATTTTTGCCTTTGGGTAAATGTCGCACAGCGCCCAGGGGCCAGGGCGGCCGACTCTTCATGGCAGCTAGCTGGCTTATTAAATAAAAGGGCAGATGCCAATTTTCCCATTGGATTTTCTAAAATTTGTGGTACCCCTAGAGTTTGCTAACTTGTCGGTCATTTACAAGGTTTGACATTTTAATTAATCAGTCCCATATAATTTCGAGCATACATCACAAACCATCCTCATCAATAGGGTTTATTAAATATATAACATAATTACTCTTTTACCCCTTTTTTAAACAAATTTGGTTGATATAATGAATAAAACCAATATGTGAGTCATAAAATAACTAAAACACCCTACTTATTTTTTTAAAAAAAAAGTAATAAAAATTTGCAGAATCTGTTGGAATTACAAAAGTATATATCACCTACTTGAGAATAACAAACTATACATTTTTTTTAAACCAATTGCTTAAAAGTCACGAAATTCTATTTATTTAAATACATTTTAAAAAGATATACATAAAACTATTAGCTAGAATTTGAAATTTTCATTATAATCCTCTTATTTCATGTAGTTACTTTTAAACCTTTTTCTTTAAAAGAAATCTAATTAATCTCAAGTTATATATATATATATATTCTTAACTGCATGAGCCGCATGCTTCTTGGACTCTAGAACACACAAAGACTTTTCATACATACAGCAGTATAAGTTCATTTCATAATTTAATTAATTTATGATATTTTATTCATATATAAAATTTAGATTTTTTTTCTTATTTACATAGTTTGACATAATTTATATGTTTCGCTTTATATATTCTTTTATAGTTTAAAAAAATTAATTAATTGTTGCTATAAAAGTAAAAATTTGATGTTCTTGATGGTTATGACTAAATCTTTTTATAATTTTTAATAAAATTGGATACTATGTCTTTCACTTTAGTCCTTATTTTTTGGATTAAATACAGTAAAAGAAAATTAAATATCATTAAAAAATTATATGTGAGAGACTTTTCATTTTACTTCATTTGTTTGTTGTCTTTTTGGATAAAAAAGAATACATTCTTTGAACAATTATGGACATAAATTTTGAAAGAATTTTTTTTTTTGTTCGGTGGATGTTCAAACTATCTTTATGATTTTGAATAGCTACAATTCTAATGTTCCATATGTAGATATACTTTTGTTATTTTTTTAATAAATTTTCTCATATTAAATTTTATTAAATTAATTATAAATATTAAAATATTTAAGATGTCTCCTCTCTCATAAAATATTGGTTTCCTACGAGTCGTCTCGATCAGCATTCCCACTGGAAAAGCAGCAGTCTCCATAAACTCCAACCTAAAACAAGCGTCCACCATTGGCTCCACCATTATTCTTGACACGACCCACCCCTAGCTACACGGGCGAATCATGCCTAAAACTGTGGACTACTAACTGTTTCTTAATTCTTGTCTTTCTCATGGAACAAACTTGAAATAATTTCCATTACATCCACAAATGAAATTTAAATAAAACAATTTAACTATTACAACCTTGACCTATCCTTGCACCATCACGTGGCTGGGCCTCCACACTTCCTAACTAGATCACATTTTGCTTTCAACCTGGGGGGAGAAATTTTAAAAACAAAGAAAAGTAAAAACAAAGATGTGAGTATAAAACTCAGTGAGTGAGAATAAAAAATGTATTCGTAAATAAATCCAAAAGAAATCATGTTGTTATAAAATAAATCTTTACTTTATATAAAAAAAATAGTCTTTATAATCTATAACTTTCATCTAAAATGTCATAAAACTTTAAAATAAATAACTATTAATGATTAAATTCATCAAAATACTAATTATGGTTAAAACAATAAAATAATCATCTTCAATCGTATGATACGATGCTCTTGATGATCATGCTAAAATCATCGCTTCAGTTGTTTACTATGCAAAACATAATTTTCTTAAAAATCTTCTTTCAACAAAAACTTTTGTGAACCATGCTTCTTTTTCAAACTAACTCATATAAATATATTCAAAACTCTTTTCATTATACTAAATAAGTACCCCTGAAACTGTCTCATCCTGCCTGACGAGATCTAACATCGCATAGACAGAACTATCTGAATTTCCTCATACCTGGTGAGATCTACATCACGCAGGCAGAGCTATCTGTACCTGGCGAGATCTAACATCGCGCAGGCCTGCTATCTGGTCATACGCATGCGTAGAACTGCCCCCAAAGGGCTAAAGCGCCCAGATCACACTGCCCAAAGCCTCTATGTGTGTCTGAACGAGCCCCAAAAGCCTCTATCTGTATCACTGTCTAAGTGATATGACTAATTGTCTGGATATCTGGGTATTAGCTTAGTATAACATAACTACACTTTTTTATTTTCATTAAAAACTGATTTCATTTAAAAACTGCTTTATATGCTAAAATTTCTCTTTTCAAGCAATTTATCAAAATCTGAAAATTTTTATGCAAGCTAAAACTGAAAATATTTGTATTATTTGAGTTAATCCAAGACAATTATTTAAAAGAACATTTCTAAATACTTTAAGAAATCCTTGAGTCAAATTACTATGAAAACTTTAAATATCAATGCTTTCACCCTTTCTCTAAATTTACAAAATATAACTTTTTGAAAAACTAAAATGCAATTCAAATACAAAATCTGATTTTTCTTTTCTAAATGTTATATCTTTGTTCAAAACTAATTTTTTTAAAACTAAAATTCATGTCTACAACCAATTTGAAAACTAGCTTTGAAATATCTTAATAATTAAAAGTAATTATAACAAATGGGTCTATCTACCCTCAAGAAATACTATAGAAACTAACTTCAATTCTTCTAAATTCGCTAAAATTCTCGGTAATTCTATAAAATGCTAAATAAACATAACTAAGTAAATACTAAAACATATTTCTAATTATCCAGAAAATAAATCTTCTACTCTTTCTAAAACTTTCTAAAATATTCATAAAATAAAATACTTTTCATCTTACTATAAACCATAATTTATTTTTTTATCTCAAAATCTCATACATCATACTTTAACTGAAATCTTTTTGACTATTCTAAATTTTTCATAGTTATGCATTAAGGTCCGCACAATTTCTGGAACAGCTTTCTAAATTTGCAATTCAACCCCCGCTTGGACAGTTTTAAAATTTGGCTTTGTCACCCCTGCAGAATTAAATTCTACTTTCCAAAACTTTTTCTTTTTACTTTGCTATTATTTTGAATATAAAATCACTTATCATTTTGTAAACCAAAATCACCATTTCTTCAACATATGTATTTATTTAAAGAAAATAACCTAATATCTTAATTTTCTATCTTAATTCATTTAATTATAAAATGTCTATTTTTCAATCATAAACAAAAACTTTCTACTTTTCACCAACATATAATATATATATATATATATATATATATATATATATATATATACTTTTATTTTAAATTTATTTTTCTCTTGTACTCACATTTATCAAAACAACAATTACTATACATTCAAAAACTAATCTACTAGCACCACCATAACCATCTCTTCTATCCAAAATCTAATCCTTTCCACACTCTTATTTTCAAAATACATAAATCATCATTATCTATTCTAAAAACTTTTAATATAACTCAATTAATTAAACTAATAACTTAAATCATATGAAAAATCATAAATCTAATACACTTTAATATAATATGAAATTCTCAAAACATAACCCACTCACTAATTCGGTTGCACAACTCGGTTAGCTCGGATTTGATTCCAAAATCAACATTCCGCCTATCCGGCCACATTCCTCAACAAGAATTAATCATTCCTTGTCCTTAAATAAGACTTCAATTCCATCCTGATATTCCTTCTCTCTCTAAATTCTCTCTCTAAAAATTCTTGTTTTTCTCTTCACACAAGCCTCAATTTGGCTTTTTCCCCCATTCTCCTCTCTTCTCCCGTCTGTCTTCTCTCCATTTCTCTGGAATTTTCTTTTTTTTTGTCTTATAATTAGGGAATAAATGAAAAATGGGCTGGGCTAATTATATGAAAAAATCAATTGGGCTAGGCTGAAAATGGATGGCTTGCTTATATAAAACATGGGCTGGGTTTGCTAATAATGTAAGCCCAAGGATGGGGTGTTTCAATTCTCCAAACCAAACAACAAATAAAATCTCCCTCTCTTGTTTTTTTTTTATTTATTTCCTAAGTATATAACAACTAAGCATATTGTTGTCAGCAATGATGTTTTTGTTAAAACATTTTCATCTTTGTTGGGTTTTGAGTGGTGAATGGTGGTGGGTATACGTCAAAGGTTAGGGCTGTCAAATAAGTCAATTTTCATGATGTTTTTCTCTTCCGTGTGTTTATAGCCTTTTTTTAGACTTGAAAGGAACTTGGCTCATAGTCAAAGAAGTACAGGTCTCTTAGCACCGTTTAACTCACAACCAGAGGGAGAATGATTTATAAATATCAGCAGTAAATTGACTTATTTTACCCTAAGATATCTGTCAAAATAAACGGATTCCATCAATAAGGGTGATTTTAGATGCATTTGTGAAACTACGGGGCATAATTGATTAAAAATGTCAAACACTACAGGCGATGAATTAGCAAACCTAGGGTAGTTTGTAACGTAGTTCTATTCAATCTCATTTTTCATCTTATTAGCCCTAATCTTAAAATTAAATAAGGAGAAAATTGTAATAAAAATATAATAAATAAGATAATTGACATGGAGTGAAAGGACTTAATAAAAACTCTTCTTATCTCCTCGTATATCTCTATAATTTTTTCTCATTTTCTCTCTGAAAACAATAACTTCATGTACCTTTCATGTAAACTTCATCATCTCTATGTCTTTCAATTTTATTTTTTTTTCTCTAATTAAAATCTATTAATCTTTCTTTCTCTTTAAATTTCAACCAAGCACATAGATCTAAACCCTAAATCATCTATTTTTGTTTTCTCTCTCTTCCTTTCAAACACCAAAACTAAGAAAGTTTTTGCATATGAACTTGGAGAATTCAATAAGATAAGGAAAAACAATTATTTACTGTTAAAATTATTAATTTTTTTCTTTTTTTATGTATCAATAATAGTATTTTTCAGATTTAAGAAATGCAGTTGTTATAAAAAGATGGACAGAATTGAATACCATAAAGATTAAAAAATAATTTAATTATAAATTAAATTATAATTTAATTAAGTTTACCATAAAATAAGAGGTGGAGTCTAATAAGATTAAAACTGGGGGCTAATTAAAAAGTAAATGCTAAATTAATTAAAGCTTACCATAAATTATAATTATACTATCATTAAATAATAGGTGGGGGCTAATGAGATGGGAACTGGAGGCTAAATAAAAATACTCTTTTTGTTAATGTATCAATTTCCTTATTATTAATCTTCACAATTAAATCCAACTGTTGACTAATTGTAATTTGTATAAAGGTATTTTCATCTATCACTCGATCATGATTCTATAAAAATAAAATGAAAAATTCTAATATGATTATAGAATTTACCAAATATGTAATTTATATAATTAAATAAATTAAAGGGTAAATATCATAAACGACCTTGAACTAAGATCTAATACTACATATGATCTTGATATTTTTCATAGTATACCCATTACCCTACCTTGCGCTAACTTTGTTTGAATTGAAAACTCATGTATGAAATAACTTATATATCCTAATTTTGTCTTTTTATAAGTTAATTATTGGACTTTATTGAATATTTTCCTTTTCTTTCTTAATCTTTTATTTTTCTCCCTCTTTTAAACTTTCCACTCTAGGAGATGGAAATTAATTAGCAATGTGTTTTGTATGGTTGGATTAGATTTATTTAGTGAGAGTTTAATTCATTCTTGAATTCTAAATTGTTTAGGAATGGTGACTATTATAATTGATGTTGAACATAAATGTATTTGGATTTATCTTATTAATTTTAATTTTTAAAAACATTTTTAATGCTTAAAATATTGTGAAATTAACTTACACAAATTTCATAGATATCATGCTAGAGAGAGAGAGAGAGAGAGAGAGAGAGAGAGAGAGAGAGAGAGAGAGAGAGAGAGAGAGAGAGAGAGAGAGAGAGAGAGAGAGAGAGGATCCTTAGCTTTAGCTTTACCTTAGCTTTTGGAAAAATGTGATCGGTGGTTAAAGAATTTGAATTAATGAACAAAAAGAGAAAAAAACTACACCATACATAAAAGTGAAAGTTCACATATCAACATTTTCCTAAAAGCTTGGATAAAACTAAGATAAGAATGGAATCATGGTATGGTCCGAAGAAGATAAAGGGTAGATAGATATGATGTAGGGATTGGATTTCTTTATTAAAAAAATCAACAATTATAAATTTAAAAGATAATTACTCCAACCACATTGGCAAGAAAGTAATAAGAAAAATTGAAATTTTAATTACTTAAATTATATTTTAACGCTTTAGGTTTGAGATTTAATGTAAATTTTGTCAGTAGGGTCATGTTTGATATTATAAAAGATAATAGGGTCATGAGATATTAGGTCTTAATTTAGGATCATCTACAAGATCTACCACAAATAAAATTAATAATTTAATATATTTTATTTTAAATTTTATAATAATAAATTAGATTCCATAATTTTTTTTTCTTCTTTTTCTTTCATTAATTTAAGTAAGGGTCCATTTGTTTTAGGTTCTGAAATTTGAATCTGAATAGGATTTAGTGGTTTAAAAATTTTGGCATGTTTCTTTTGAGCTTTAGTAACTTATTATCAGACATGTATGTCTGAATGAAAAAAGTGAAAAAAAAACTATTTTTTTTAATCCAAAACATCTGAATGTGGTAAAACACCATAAATACTCGTATAAAAACAATTTTTTTTTCTCTTTTTGACCTAGCCGCCGCTCTTAAGTCTTCATTCCCTCCGTGAACCCTATTCCTCAAATCAACCATTTCATCCACTTCCGGTGATGGCGATGGTGTTGACATGGTCGAGAACACAGTGGTTGACTCAGATGGCAATGGTGGCAGTAGTAGTGGATGAGGAGACAAGCTTGATGATGATGACAATGGTGTTGGTGGTGGATTCGATGGTGACGGCAATGGAAGAGGAAACAAGTGTGATGGTAATGGCGATGGTGTTGATCTAGGTGAGACACGGCGGCGGATGAGGATGGCTATGGTGATTGATGATGACGACAGTGTTGTTGTAGATGAGAACAAGCTGGGCTGGTGGTGGTGGCTGTGGCTGTGGCTGTGGATGAGGATTCGGCCTTGGTGGAGATGACGGTGTTGTTGGTTAAATTCGAAGAATCAAATTTCTTATATTGTTTTTTAGTTATTTTTATTAATATCTTCTAGTTAAAATAACTAATTTAAAAAAATTGGTAAATAATTGGAAAAGAATAAATTTAAATAAAATAGAATTAATTAGAAATTAAAAATAAATTTAATAATTAATAAATATTAAATTTATAGTTATTAATAATTTTGATTTAATTTTATTAACTATTTAATTTTTCAAGGATTTCGTAACAAATTAATGTAAACATTTTATATGTTTTATTATGAGGGCAAAAAAGTTAGATAAATATTTTATATTATTGTACCACTTTTTTTAAGAGGTAAGTAAATGAGTAAACAGACATACTTTTAAGTGATGTGAATTAAGTCCTAAAATATATTTAGATCTAAAAAGTGTTAAATGATGAAAACAAACACTACCTAATATTTGTGTAGAAACTTTGTAGCCTAATTTACTCACAAAAATAAATGATGATTTTGGTTTGGATCTGCATCCTTATAATCACAAGAAACTACCTTCATTAATAATGCTGGCAGGGTCGGAATTAACAAAAATATATTATTGCATACTTTTATATCAACTAATTATTAACAAAATATATTAATAAGGCTAATTTCATATTATGTTTGTATGGTATGATAATATAAATTGATATAACATTGTTACAAGATTACGAGAGATTATTTATTTTAATTATCCAAATTTATTTTTACAATTAACTCTCTCAATCACGTCTTAATTGTTTAATTATTGAAGAGGGAACAATTGAATGTACCATAAATTAAACAATATATTTACATCTATATACAAATTAACATGTTATTATTCATCTATTATAACTTAGGTGACAAATTTTTATATTATTTGTCAATACAACACATCCATGATATGAAATTAGTAGGCTTTGCTTTAACCTTAATCATGTCCTTGTCGTATTTGTGTTAAATGCTTGGAATACATTTAATAATCATGTTGTATCGATATTGAAGGTCATCAACTCATTTACAAAATGGCTTCATTTTGTAATACAATAATATCTTATTTTAAGAATTCATTTATAGGAAATAATTATAGCTTAGTAATTATATTTATATATACAACCTTTTTTTTAATGTTTAATTGTTTAAAAGTATGTTATAGTCATATAAGACATGTAAACACTTTGTAATTATGTTAAGCATGCATATGCTTTGGCATATAAGCCAATTAAGCGGGTCATGTTTATGTCAAACATGTTTATCATGTGTTAGTGCTTCATTTCATATTAGCCATTCAATTCTTGTGTCATATCTTTATTTGATTTTATAGGATGAACAATTAAATGGATCATGTTTATGTTTATATAAATTTAATTCTATCTTACTTGACAAGAAATGAATATAAAACAGATCCATTTATCTATAATCAAATCATATTTCTTCTAAATATGAATATGAAAAAAAGAATATAAAACTATAGTGAAAAAAAAGTTAATATATAAATAAATAGAAATACTTTATAAATATTTGGACTATATCTAACAGTAAAAGACTCAATTAAAAAGTAAAGTTTGTTACCCACAGTACAGCACAGGGGTGGTGGCGCAGTTGGCTAGCGCGTAGGTCTCATAGCACCTGAGATATCCTGAGGTCGAGAGTTCGAGCCTCTCTCACCCCATCATTATTATTTTTCACTTATTACAATTTTGTTTTATTTAAAGTGATGGTAGGATTTGAATATCCAGAAAAGGAAATGTTTTTTCACCCTTTATTTATTTGTTTTTTGCCTATCACAATTTGTTAAATTTAAAGCGATGGTACAATTTTGTTAAATTTAAAGTGATAGTAAGATGTAAATATCCACATAAGGAAATATTTTTTTGTTTTGTACTTATCACAATTTTGTTAAATTTAAAAGTGATGGTAGGATGTAAATATCATTTTTTTTACTTATAAAAATTTTGTGAAATTTAAAAGTGATGGTAGGATGTAAATATCATTTTTTTTACTTATAAAAATTTTGTGAAATTCAAAAGTGATAGTAGGACGTAAATGTCTGGAATGTAAAAAAAAAAATTAGGAAACTTTTTTTCCCTATTTATCACAATTTTGTTAAATTTAAAAGTGATGGTAGGTTGTAAATATCATTTTTTTTTTAGTTATAAAAAGTTTGCTAAATTCAAAAGTGATGGTAGGATGTAAATGTTTGGAATGCAAAAAAAAAAAAAAAAGAAGAGGAAACGTTTCTTACCCCTTATTTCCCTATTTATCACAATTTTGTTAAATTTAAAATCCTCATTTTCCTGTCTATCACAGTTTGTTAAATTTAAAAGCAATGGTGGGATGTAAACGTAATAGCCCAGCCTAAGCTATTTAAATTAGCCCAGCCACACAAGCCCACATATCTTTGTTAATCCAGTCCAGCCACTCTAGTTTATAAGCAGATGAAAAAGAAAAGGAAAACATAACAAAAAAAGAGAAATACGAGAGGGCCGAGAGGTTTCCAGAGAAAGGATAGGAGAAAAGAATAGAGGGGATGAAATAAGATTAAGGGCTAATTGAAGGGAAAATCAGCTAACTTTCTCACTTTCTCCGAACTAGATAGAGTATTTTATTGTGTTTTTCATTCAAGAGAATTAAAATTGAGGAGATATTTGAATATTTAGAATTTTGAGAGAGAAAAGATAGAGAGAGAAGAAAGAACAAAGATAAAATTGGAAGTCTTGTCCAAGATATTTTATTCTTTTGATTGGCTTTGATTTTAATCTCAAGTTTTATATATGTTAAAAGAGACATCTCAAGGGTTTGATTAAAATTAGTTTCATTGAAAAATGATGAGTATTTAATTTTATATGAATTTTCGAAGTTTACTGTTTAATATTGAAATTTTCAGCTTTCTGCATGAGGTCTGTTTTGGCTAAATTATTTGAGATACCTAGAGGTCTCAAAAAATTATGGAATTTGGAATATTTTTCTGTATTTATGTCTACTTTACATCTGGAGAGTTTTGGGATTTTATAAATTAACCATGAATTGTTATATATTTCTGAATAGAGAGAGGCCAATTCTGGAAATAGCTTGATGGGATTGTTGTGTTTGAGAACTTAAATCATTGGAGGTGCCTAATGAATTTAGAATGCCATAAAATTTTATAAGCTATTAGATATATATGTTTAGAAGGCCTGTGTAAAATATTAGATTATTTAGATGAGTACATTATTTATTAAAAATCAGAGAATGAGCATTACTTTGTTTAGAAAGTTTGAAAATGGAGTTAATTAACGTTAATTAGACTAAGTTATGAAGTCGGTTATTGAGAATCTTAAGCATTCAAGTTGATTATGAACTGAATATGATGTGAAAGTACTTCTATGATGATTAGGACCAGAAGAGTTTCATTGAAGGTGAAATGAGATGACAAGGTAGTTGGAAACATCGCTTGCATATACAACGAAGCTCAAGTTGTGCATCATTATCAATGAGTGAGAAAATATGTTTTCTTTCGTAAATTATAAATGAGTTTTAAATGCTTTTTTTTTCATATACATGCTAGAAAGCTTTTAAAGTGATTAGCAAATTATTTTCTAAACGAACTAAGAAGTATATTTAGTTGTTTATTTAGTTATGTTTGTTTAGTATTCCTTATAAATATTTACTATGATTTTAGCAAATTTAGAAGTCCCAAGATCAGTTTCCATATTATTTTTCAAGGTAAATATAACAGTATTTGCTACACTTGCTTTTAGTGATTAAGATGTTTCAATGCTAGTTCCTAAAATATTCTAAACCAAGATATAGCCTTTGCAAAGGAAAAATTCAAGATTTTTGGTCAAATGCCTTTTTCTTGATTCAAGAGGAATGTTTTCATCATATTAGAGAAATGGAATTAATCATGATATTTATAACAATTCTAGCACTTTGTTCAAAAGTTTTTTTTGAAGTATCTGAAAATGCTCTTTTAGATATTCATCATGGATTTTAAATGATTTAAATATTTTCAACTTCAGCTTGCATACATTTTTTAATGTTTGATAAAGTTGCATATAAAACAAGGTTTAGCATATGAAGCAGTTTTAAGAATCAGTTTTAGCAAAGACAAGAAAATTCAGTTATGTTATCCTAAGTTGGTACCTAAAATTAGACAGTGATATAGCAGATTCACTTAGAGAGTTATACAAGTAGAGGTCTTTGGGACCCATTCAGACACACATAGAGGCTTTATGCCACGTGATCTAAGTGCTTAGCTCTTTAAAGGCAGCTTTGCATAAACATATGACTAGTTTAGTAGATGACTCTGCCTGCATGATGTTAGATCTCGTCAAGTATGACCAGTTTCAGATGGCTCTGCTTGTGTGATCTTAGCCTCGCCAGATATGATCAGTTTAGTAGGCCTGAGTGATGTTAAATCTCGCCAGGTATAATCAGCCAGATTCTGGGTTACTTGTTTAGTGTATCAAAAATATTTTAAATATTATTACATGAGTTAGCTTAAGAAAACAAGCATTTTAGCAAAACTGTATAAATTTTCATAAATCTTTAGAAAGAGTTTTATGGTGATAGTTCATTCCTTCTCATGAGCAATATTGTTTATATAAGTTATTTAAAAGAGGGTTTTAGTGAGAATCATTTCTTAATGTTTCAAATAACATTTGAGCCAGTGTTTTAGCATGATTATTATGAGCACATTGTTTTATGTAATTGAGAAAATTATTTTTCATATTGTTTTTAAAGGTATAGAAATAAGCAGAAGTAATTGAAAAATTCAATAGCTTATTTATTCAAAGTTTTATAAAGATTAGATGATATGTTATTCTATTATGCCCCAATTATTAGAATTTTTTATAAAGATTAATTTCAATAGAGCAAAGATTTTGTTCTATAATAGTATAATGTTTTCAAAAATTTGTTTACTAATATACCCCCATCCCTACTAATTGAATTTTATACTCACTCTTTTCTTTTTTGAAACCTTTTCCTCTCTAGGTGGAAGCAAGGTGTCATCTAGTTAGCAAGTTCGAGGTCAAGTAATGTGATGATACAAAGATGTACTTAGTATTTTTATTAAGATTGTGATAAATATGTTAGCAAATTTTTATTAGTTGTTGTAATTGGAATTTTATTGTATATTTATTGAATTACTTTCAAGTCTGTTTCACAAGAGAGACAAGAGTTAGGTGATAGTTTCTAGTCCATAGTTTTAGGCACATTTCACTTGTGTAGTTAAGGGGGTGGTCGTGTTAGTAAATATTTGGAATGAAAAAAAAGGAAATGCTTTTTACCCTTTATTTTCTTATTTATCACAATTTTATTAAATTTTAAAAGCGATGGTAGGATGTAAATATTTGGAATGATAGAAAAAATGTCAAGGCATTGGCGAATAAATGAATGATTTATATCAATAAATCTGCTAAGACTCAAACCACAGAGTACTTAGTACTAGAGACACATAAAGTTATGTTTTTATATCTCCCACTAAAAGTCCTCCTTTTTTATTTTTTATTCGATCCACATTGTAATGCATTACAGTAAGAGATGTATATGTAAAAGAGATGGTAGATGCAGATATTTGGAATTAAAACAAAAGGAAATGTCAAGGCATTAAGGAATAAATGATTGATTTATATCAATAAATCTGCTAAGGATCGAACCATAGAGTACTTAGCATTGGGGCCATGAAAATATATGTTTTTATATCTCGCATTGGGAATCCTCTTTTTTATTTTTATTTTTTATTTTTTTTGCATTCCATATTATACTACATTATGCTAAGACATGTATAAGTACTTAAAGACCCCTCGTTTTCGTGTATAGTTTGCCTAATTCAAATTGAAATGCGCAATAATATTTCCTATTCTTTTTCTTAAAGTAGAAAAAAGGTTCCTTTTCGTATGAAACTTTCTTATATGATTATTAATTTATTATTATTATATTTCATATAATATGAGAGTAAAAAAAAAAAAAAGAAGAAGAAGAATAAATGGCAAGATCCTTTTGCATATTAATAGAAAAAATAAAACAAGGATGTGAAAAATAAGTCAGGGATTCCTTACAAATACAATAATACTATAGCCCAATTTAAAAGGATGTAGTGCTGCTTGATAGCAACTTTGTTTTGGGTACAAATGCCACAGGTTCAAATCTTGAATTCTTACCTATTAAACGAGAAATCCATCTTGTGTAAATTAAAATCTATATATTTTTGTTTTAGAAATTAGAATTAGAGGTGGTGCAGTTGCTGGCTGCTGGCACATTGTGGGTGGTTTACTTAAGGTTGTCGCATTATTCTTGTAGCTAAAAGAGAAGTGGGTATTATTCTTATGGCTAAAAGAGAAGTGGGTAACCTCGTTGGGCGAGATCTTTATTAATATAAATGAGGGTTTAAAATTAATCTCCACTCATAAAGATCAAAGATCCATGGTTCATTTATGCTCACAAGTTTGAATTTTTTTAATTAATTTATTTCATTGTATTCCTGAAACAATTACATTAAAACTTATGTCTCAAGTTATATTTAAGTTATTAATCTGAAATGATATGACCATAACTTATCAGGTTATACTACCAATAACATTAGTCAACATCGATATGACCCATATAAATCAAGTCAGGAGCAAAACCAACGGGTCGGAAAAAATAAAATTAATATAGAATAAAATTAAAGAGAGTGTTCTACTAAGCTGCAAATTTAAACTTATTAGCCCTATGTCAAATTTAATAAATATAATATTATAATCTTAAAAAAATATAGTTTTTATAACTATTAAATAAGGTTAATAGATATTATGATCGTATTATCTTTATTTAAAAAAAAATTAGGATTTATCACACGTATCAATCACACTATTTGGTGCATAAAATTGAATGCTTTATTATTAAATTTTTATTTTTTACTTTTACTCAAATTTTATCTTATATCTTTATCGTAATCTTTAATGTCTTCTATAATTTTTTTGGATTTAATTTATCTTCTTTTGATTATATTTAGCTTTAGTTAATTCTGAATTTGCTTCGTCATATTTGAGGGAAAAAAAAAAAACATTGGCACGGACAGTGTCGCTCAATTGTGAAGAGGAAGATCTTCAATGCGTCTCAAACAACAGTATAATATTTTTTGAATTTTATGTTTTTATTTTAAAAATTAAGAAAAAATGATGTATGTTATTATTGATTTAAAATGTATTGAGAAATTTACGTTTTAAACAAATATTTTCTTGATAAAAAGAAAAACGAAATTTTTAGGAAACTTTAATTGAATAACTTTTGTTATAAAAAGATTTTAAAAAATGTCAATGATAAATTGATAATAATAAACACTATAGTTTATGAAAAGAAAAATAGAACGTAATACCTACTAAGCACCCCTATTTAATAAATCTTGATTACAATTTGTCTTTTTTTAAATGGAAAATAGAGTCTAGGGAGATCAAAAGTGGCGCAAAATAGAACCACCCAAAATTAAATTGTAAATCTTATAACCCTACTTCTTTTTTTTTTTTTTAAATCTACAGCCCGCCCAAATTTAGGAAGATCAAAAGATTTAACGTAAAAGATTTTTTTTTATTATTTTTGTAATTACACGTAAATCTCACCTTACTAAAAAAAAGTTTTATAATTCTATCTTTTCCTCTAAATTTTAAAATAATACAATTTATTTTTGTTTTTTTTTTAACAAAGAAATAGACCGTATATCTAAATAAAGAATAAATAAACCCACCTTGTTTACTTACACATTTATGTATTCACATACTTTTCTTGCTAACAAAACTTTATAGTTATGAACTAACAGTAGTGAAATATTTTAACCTACCACAAGAAAATTTTTTAATTATTACATTGTATCAGGTTATGTAACTCTGTGATACAAAATTTGAAGAACCCTACATTTAAATTTTAAACTAAATAACCCCATTTCCACATTAAATAAATTTGTAAAAAAAAAAAATATTATTGTTAGAGATAATTAACCTTCCATAACAATTAATTACAGTCAAATTTATAATAATTTCTTTATAGATTATTATATATAAGCTAAATTGAATCATGCAAAATGATTTGGCAAGTGACGTGGCACCTCCTCATTTAAGAAAAAAAGTTGGAAATAAAAATTGGGAAGAAAATATAATATAATGTAGGAGAATGAGAATCGCTGTAGTAGTACTACTGGTGGGGAGTTCTCTCCTTCTCTGGGCTCTCGCTCTCGGGGACCAAAAATGGCGACAATTGATTCTCTGCCCTTCATCGACATGTCAACCCTAACCCAATCGGAGCTCCGCTCCCTCTCCCTCTCCTCCACCTCTGCCTTCGACCTCAACCGTCTCGACGACGTCGTAATCCCCGTCATCGATCGTTCTCTCTTCAACGAAAGCGCCGGCTCCCGTAAACAAACCTTCTCTCGTCCCACCACCACCACCCACACCCACCACCACCACCACCTCCGCCACCGCATTGCTGGCCTCCTCCCCTCCTCCAAGCAGCCCCACTCCTCCTCCCTTCCGCCCCATCTCGACCCCGAAAACCTCGAGAACCGCTCCATCCTCAACTTCCTCCGACAATCCCTCTCCCAGAGCCCCCAGTTCGACGACGTGGTGTCTTTGTTCAGCGTGAATTCGGGGGAGAACGAACACGAGCAGGTGTTGAGGAAGAGGAAGAGGGGGAGGAAGCCGAAGACGAAGGTGAAGTCGTTGGAGGAGAATTTGGAGATTGTGAACAAGGATGGGATGGTGGTGGACATTGTGGGTTTGGGGAACTTGGAGGATCCATTTGGGGAGGAGTTGAGGAGGAGAACGGAAGGGTTGGATGGGAGTGAAGAGGGTTTGTTGGGGTTTATGAGGGATTTGGGTGGGCAGTGGTGTAGTAGAAGGAAGAAGAGGAAGATTGTGGATGCTAGTGTGCTTGGTAACACTTTGCCTGTTGGTTGGAAGCTCTTGCTTGGCCTTAAAAGGAGAGAGGGCCGTGCCTCTGTCTATTGTCGTAGATATATAAGGTTTTACTTCTTTGCTTCATTATTATTATTATTATTATTATTACTAGAGCTGCTTTGTCTGGGAATTATTTATTTAGTTAATGGTGTCTTGAGAAAATTTTATGTATCCCTATTGGCATGAAATGCACCTGGACTAAATCGAAATAATGTTTCAGTGTAGATGATACTATAGTCACAATGTAGATGATACTATAGTAAGTAAGGTGATATTTGGAATTGGAGTTGTGTCATACAGAAATTTGCTTTGAGGATCTTGGACTATCCATTTATAGGGCAATTGCAAGTCGTTCTCTTAGTAAAAAATTGCATTCTATGTTTTTGTTTATTAATCGATTAAGATTATGTCCTTAGGGTCTTTAGGTCATGAAAGTGCTTTCATGCAACTACAAGTTTACTTAAGATGCGTTGCACTTATTTTTATATGAAAAACTGGACTCTTTTTGTTTTCTGGAGGTCCTTTGTGATCAAAGTATTTATGCTGCTGTGCTTAATTTTCTCTCTTTCTTCTTTTATTTTATTTTTTCGTTAAAATGAAGATTCTCCAGCTTTTGCAAGTCTAGGTTCTGGGTTTATTTATGTGGTTTCTTTCATTTAAAGATAATCTTTCATCTGAGCCAAGATATTCTAATGGAATTTGCTTCTACTATTACTGCTACTTCATAGACTGATGCCCTTGAAGTTTAAATCTGAATCAGTGTATACTGAACTAGATAGCTTATATGTTTGAGCAATGTCTAGATCAAGTTAGGATGACATAGGTCAGTACGATGTGGTTGTGTAAGAATAAATTTCTAAACCCCAAGTGTTGGGATTAACAGTGTAAAAAACCCTTGGCCCCATCATTTCTGTCAAGGGTCAAGTCCCCTTCGGGCCACGTACATGGGACATATATATGTCTCACATGTTCCCCACCTATCAAAGCTCGTAGCTTTTAGATGTAACCTTCAGTTTAAAGGCATGGGGAGCAAGTGAAAGGTCGAGGGATTTTTGGGTCATCAGCAAGGTGAATAAATTTCTAAATAAATATTCTACATCGTCCATTTTCTGAATAGGATACAAAAATAATGGTATGCATAATTATGCCATTACATGCATTTATATAGCTATTTTAGATATCTAAAGGTATAGAGCATGGGTGACTTCAAGGAATGTAACATGCAGTCATGTGGGATTTCTAGAGACTTGAGGTTTCATAATGAAGACCTATAGGTATGAGAAAAAGCAAATAAGTTTTGTAAAACTTGATCCACTTATAAAAGAAATAAATTTTGAATGTAAACCTTTGGCCTTCCCCACTACCTTCTCCTCCTACTTTTGCTGTTAGAATATTTTGGACTCCTAGACATCCATTGTATAATTTCTCATAGTTTGTCATTGTTTGTTCACATAGTTTCTTTGTATAAGATTTATTAATGGGAGAAGCTTCTTCTTTAAATTTCTGAGTTTTGAAATTATTACTACCACATTGTGTTGGGACATGCTTGAAACTTCATTAGCATTTGACATCCAGACTTAGCCAAGTAGATGGACAGGACATTCCAAAGAGAACTTAAGAAAGCAAATAAGCTGCTGAGTTTTCACAATTATTTAACTGAATAATTAGTTTTCATCTTCTTTTAGGTGCTATGTGGTTGTCAATTTTTAATAATATTTTATTCTCTTTCTCTTCCTCCTACATGATATGTGTCTAGATGGACCTTACCTGTTTTCTTGCGTTTTCCAGCCCTGGTGGACAACATTTTCTATCCTGCAAGGAAGTTTCCGGATATTTGCAATCCTACTTTGGACTTCATGATGCTCAACTGTTTTTAGATCAAGGCGGTGGCAGTATTCAGCAAGATTATAGAGTGGCTTCTGAAAGTGTAAGTGAACTTTTATTTAGCAGTTTGGTCAAATTTAACCTTGATTATCTTTTATTCATGTGATCCAGCAGCATGCAGGTCCTGCCCAAAAGGAGAATGAACAAATGCATTCTAATGAACGGGAGAAAGAAGTTAGTTTACTGGGAATTGACAATCTTGCTGAGGTTCAAGTACGTGACCTTTTTGAGTGTCACAAATGTGACATGACATTTGATGAGAAGGATACATATTTGCAGCACCTTTTGTCATTTCATCAGAGGACTACAAGGAGATATAGACTTGGTTCTTCGGTTGGGGATGGTGTGATAATTAAAGATGGAAAGTTTGAATGCCAGTTCTGTCATAAGGTGTTTCATGAAAGACGCCGATACAATGGTCATGTAGGGATTCACGTGAGGAATTATGTGAGGGGAATAGATGAAACACCTGGTCGCTTGAATCTTCAGAAGAGAAATGAATCTCCTGCTAGGGATGAGTTACCTACAAGGATCTCTAAAATGGATGCTCTTATTGAAATCGCTCAGAATTCTATTCTTGAAACTTCCTCTACCGGACCTAATGACAAACCCAATGGTGGATCTGATAAGCGGAATGCTGTTTCTATTTCAGAATTTCCTGCTTCCGTTTCTGATGGACTGAACTCTGACTCCACTTCCAGCGAACCAGAAACAGATGATGGCTTGGTTGATGTAAATATGGATAACAAGTCATATCAACAGAATATTAAGCATAACATCACTGATGAAAAGATGAAGATGATTGATAATGCTAGCAATATTATGGATGTTAAGGTAGATATCGTAACTGCATTAACTGCTGATGAGCGAAAGAGTAATTCACCTGAAAATTTTGATGAAAAAGGTGGTCTGGCATTCATTGCTGATGAAATTGACAAGTCTCTTAATGAGGAGGAAAGAGCTTCTACAAGCCATTTGCTTGCTTCATCGAGTGGTCAGAAAGTTGGTCCCATTGATAGTGATGTGAACTTAGGGCGTGCTAATAAAGTTGAGTATGAAGAGCCCAAGAAAGTGAATAACAACAGTGATATTGAGTTACAAATTGGTTTTGGAAGCAACAATGGGATTTCTGAGTCATCAACATCTAAAGATAATCTACTTCAGCATGGAGTTTCTGAGTCTTCAGCATCCCTGTTGCAACCATCAGATGGTCCTTCTACGTCTAATGTGATCTCCAATAAGGTGTTGTGATATTGTTATTTTCTCTTTAATGGTTTTTGTTGGTTATGTTTCATTGAATTGAAAATACTTTCTGAATATTCAAATGGTTCCAAAAAACGATCATTACCTTTTTGCAATTGGTTAGTTGGATTGGCAGATTTGTGAGTTGTTTGTTTAATGACAATGGTGCAGGAGGGATACTGCCAGAGCACACATCATAGTTGGATTTTTAGATTATCTATTTATTTATTATTATTACTATGCTTGTCATGAATATCAAAAGTACGTCATCTCAATTTAGGTGGTTCCCAACCGTATTGTATATAATTTTAGAATGGGTTGGCACTGACTGTTGACTTAATTGCTTTTATCTTGTTTTTCTTTTCTGTTCCACCACCGTAGCAATATGACTATTAATCTGTCTCTTTATTATGACAAAAACTGCATGAGTCAAACTTCAGGGTAAGTGAGGAAGCATGAGCTAAAGCCTGGAGGAGAAGATCAAACCATATTGATTTCTTCATTATTTTTCTCGGCTGCATATGCAACCTGCCATAACGATTGAATCCTTTAGTCAACTTAATAATAAAGCTTTAATTCAGCTCCTTTAATATAGGACTTGTATATCAAAATATGGAATTTGAGCTAATGATCATCATGGAAGAGAAATCCATCAGCTAAATAAGTAATTCGAGAAATGGCCAAATATAGTGACCCAACATTTTCGTGCGACTCTTTGCATTTTTTTTTTTTCACTCCCAAGACTAATAAGGGCACTTTTATGTTTTTAAAATTTTTTTGAATGATTTAATAGCTGGATTTAAGCAAGACACTAATTCAGAAAGAATATAAAACTGGATTATTTTGGAGAGTAGAGATATGAAAGAGTCAATCTGAATTTTAGTTATAGATGTAGAAATGCCTACAATGGTAAAAGAAAGAAACTGGTATCATTTCAATCCCATTAGCAAGCTGTTAGGGTTCAAAAAGTTCAGTTTGAGAAACTTTTAGCCACACTGGTTTTACGTCATTATCCTAATCTAGACTAGGGGAGGATTTATGGAGGATTGAGATCTAAATCATCTATCTTTATCTTCAATTTTGGAATCCAATCTATGTTAAATTGCTATACGGTCATTTATATGTTATATGTATACAATCCTTCTCTGTCGTAGATGTCCACATTATTTGAATCTGGACCAACTACTCTCTACGTAAGGAAATGCTAGAGGACAATTTTTTTTGAATTTCTATTAATGTATATCAAATTATTATCTTTTGGCTAATTTAATTGAGTTCTGTTGAGTTTTGAGTAAAATATAGACATGCCCCACTGATTTAGTTTTGTTTGTGAAGCATAGGTTTAGAATTATGTTTTGGGTAACTTAGTTGAGTTCCATTGGTGTTTGAGTAAATTATAGACACGCCCAACTGGTTTAGTTTTCCCCCATGAAGGATAGGCTTCGAAAAAATTTTGATGAGTATTCAGATGAGGTTTCTAACAAATTTCAGATAAGGTTTGTGAGTTTTTTGCTAAACTTTCAGGGAAGGGTTTTAACAAATTCTATAACCGGTTGGCCCTACTTTTATTTTAGGACAATGTAATGGGGAGGTGATAAATTAAAAACCTTATGATTTATGGAACTTTTAATTTATGAATTTAGCATTAAATCCTAATAGTGAGTTAGGAATACATATGCTTACTTATCTTCTTGGAAAAAGTAAGGTACATGTGTAGAAAGTAATTCAGTTGTTAATTGCAACTTCCTACATCATTCACATGACCGGTATACATTGAAGTAACAGTTACTGTAGCCTGTGTACTGTAGATTTAGTTGGTGTTTTTTTCTCATTAACCTGCTCATAGTTTGTGTGAAAAATAATTGTGTTCCAGGAATATAATTTGATGTTTCTTACATCGACAGGGGGAAGATGAACCATGTAGGGTCAACCAGGGGCATGACAATGTAACAGGATTTGAGGAGTTGAGGTTGGATGAAATAGAACACCTGAAATTTAATTTTGGTACAGGACAAGAATCTCTTTCTTTGGCAGAGGTGCCAATACAGATTGCAAGTAATGCTGGAATGGTAGGGTCATTTGGGCCCTCAGTTCAGTTTGAATCAGAAGTACTGTTAAATGTGGCTGGCAGACATACTCTTACTACCGTGTGTGTTTGGTGTGGGATGGAATTTAGCCATGATGCTGCTGATTCAGAGATACAATCAGATTCAGTTGGTTACATGTGTCCAACCTGCAAGGCCAAAATTTCTGGGCAGCTTAGCGTATTGGGCAGTGGTTAGCCCGTGAATTTTCACTGTCTTTGATTGAGGGTATTCTTTCCATTTAGTCTGTAGATAAGTCAGTTTATGATTTTATTTTTTATTTTCAGAAAATTCTAATTGGGGACGTTCCCAGTTTTTAAAATTCCTTGTATTAATTATGAAATTTGAACTGTATTTCCAACCGACTTGTGTTTGGTAAATGACATGTCCTTGATTATTGCTGATCAATAGTTGATGGTTTCCTTTGTTGAAACTCTGATAACACTGTGCCTTTTTTTTTTTTTTGGAATTTGGTGTTCATTTGTGGTACATAGCAATCCCCCCAATTCAGAAAGGGCATGTGTCATCAAAAGTTGATGTTTGCATAACTAAATATTGTGCCTGTTGCAGGTATTTGGTGTAGAATAAAAAATGATATTTGAAGCTTTGTTTTCTTATAAAATTTGGGCATTTGATTGTTTTTCTGATAACAAAACAAGCTTTTGTAGTATCATAAGCCTACAAACCAAGATGTTTTAAGTTTGTGATGCAAGATGTTGAGAAATATTTGTATTATTAGAACTCAATAGTGTCTTAAGATGCATGATCTTTGTGATCACATTGTTCATCTTCTTTAGTTTAATCAAAAGTTACTTCAGGCTTACATGTTGGTTTTCTTACTGATACTGATTGACATTCTAAATGTGCTTTGGTAGCCGATGCTGGATGGAAGGTAGAATGCAGAGTTTTCGCGGTCAGAAGTATCTCATGGTTGTTAATCATATTTAGTTTGCTAGTAGCCAAATTCTGTTTTCTCTTATTATATATCCATGGTTTGCTAGATTCTTGGATTTGCCTGATTCTCCATTTTTGTGCTTCAACTTTTTCTTTTGCATTGAATGAGAATGGATATGAGAAGTTAAATGTGGTAGAAAAGCCTGTATTGAGTCTATGAAACATTTGCATTTGAGGTTAATCTTCTGTGGTTAATATAAAAAAAAAAGTATATCTCGGTCAGGTAAAGGATAAGCAAGATCACAATTTTCTTTCCATGTGTAGAGATGGATATTGGTTTATTGTATTACTGGAAAAGCTTAGCCAGACAGACCTATCATTGTTTACAATTTAATTGATCATACAGTATTGTGATGACCGCTTTTGTTTTACATCGTTTATTTGGTTACGTTTTCAGGTTGATTAGAGATATTATCAGTAGATTGACTGCTACTAATGCGGGATGAGGCGCAAATAAAATGAACAGGGTAAAGTTGGACAGGTTTTGTATTCACTTTGTCAACTAAGGGCCCGTTTGGTAGTCAGGATTGGATTGGACTGGACTGAGATTGGGATTGGGATTGAGATTGGATTAGATTGGACTGGACTATAGATAGTACTGTTTTATGTTTGGTGCATTGTGGGACTGGACTATATTAACATATAATAAATTTTTAAGAAATCAATTTTTAAATATAAAATAATTATTTTTATTAAAGTTTAATTTGAATAAATATTAATTTAATATTCAGATTAAAAATATTTAAATACCTTTTATTTTTTAAAAGTAATAATTCAAAATATTATATTAATTTTCAATTTAATATTATTGGTTATTTAATATTATTAATGCATTATTTTTATAATTAAACATTCAATATGAATTCTAGATTAAAATATAATTAAACATTATATTATTAAAATTATTAATTATTAATTATAACTATATTATAATGTATTTTATATGTATTTTTTCAATATTTTATACTCTTACATTTATATTTTTTTAATAATCCTTTATTTTATTATAGTAAAATTTATTATTATTTTTTATTATATCAAGAATTATTTATTTTATTTATTTATTTTATTAGATTTAATAGTATTATTGTTTATAATATTTCTAAATTATTTATATATTATTATATTAATATTTGTCTAATAATATAATATTTTATTATATTAATTTCACTAATATTATAACTTATAAAATATAATTAATAATAATATATACAATTATTTATTCTTATTTATAATTTATCTTAAATTATAATTTATTTAGTATTATATCATTTTTATATTATTATTAATTAAATAAAATAAAAAAAACTATTTGTCCAAGCTTGGGACAAGTAATCCCATGGTTCACCATGGGACTGCTAGTCCCAATGATTTGCCACTATTGGGACTAAGATTAGTCCCAATCCCAATCCCTGAAAATGCTCCAAACAAAGGACTAATAAATTAGTCCCAAAATCTAGTCCAGTCCCCCTTATGTCCTGGCTGCCAAACGGGCCCTAAAGGTCATATTATCCATTAAATATTAGATACTGGTTTAAGAATGTTATCCAACGACTACATTAACTAATTCTCAACTTATAATCAATTCAGAGTTCAACATAAGGCTATAACCTTAACAAAATGTCAAACCAACTTATTGAGTAATATTAGCGCATAACATTTAACATAAAGCTAATTTTCACGCTTGATTGCTAAATAAATCAATAATTTTAAGCTTCAAATCACCATAATCCAATTGTGATGCTGAATTGATGCCAAGAATAATTATATTTTAACCTCTATTTCACAATTGCTAGATTAATGCAATGGATAACCCCAATATTTCTCTCTTTACGCTAGTACATAAATATAAGAAGACTCTTGACTTAGACGCACCTAAACGAAGGCGGCAACCGAGCAAAGATTGTTAAAGCTCATGCACTGAACAATAAAGGTTGGCATCTGGTTCTTTTAAGAAGGCGTTAGCACGAAGAAATCAATATATATATATATATATATATATATATCATGGAAGAAATTACATGCATCCATGAGATGACTACTGTTTCAGCTGAATTAATTACTATATATGACTTTAACAAAATATAAAGAAAGCATAAATAATATTATTTACATGGCATCTTAATTTGCTTGCTATGGCTAAACTTGAAGGCAAAGAATAAGAACAAAAAATCAAAGCTTCTTTTGCATCTGCTAATTATGGCTTACAATGCTCTGAATTAAGCTCCAGACTCATTTCTGGTCTTTGATGCAGGGAGGGTAGGATTATAGAGTTTACTGCATGGGATGCGTTTGTTCATTGTTCAAAAATAAACCAAAGCTGACACTAGCACCACTACCGCCACCTCCTCCGCCATCACCACAACCACCACCATCACCACAACCACTACCACCACCATCACCACAGCCACGACGACCACTACCAGAACCACAACCAATACCACCACCACCACCGCAACCAACACCACCACCGTCAATACGACCACGGCCACGACCATCGCTACCAACAAAGCCACCGCTATCGCCATCGCCACCAATATCACCACTACCAAAGAAGCGTGCAGTGCTTTGTGGAGTGGCATACAAGAACTCAAAATATGAGCTGAAGGGAACTATCAACGACATGAATAATATGAAAATTTTTTTGATTAATAAATTTGGATTTCCAGAAGACAACATGCTTATTCTCACAGGTATAATATAATTACTATCATCCTTATTCATAATTCCTTTTCTATTTAAATTTTTAGAGCCACACATATGTGAGTTCAAACATTAATTTTATTGTGCGGTCAAATGACTTTGATAGCATATTAAGTTTACTATTTTTTTAAGAGCCTAATGTCACGAGCTTAGAGGTTTGCGCAACTGCTCGTGCGGCACTTAGGCAACTTGACTCCGAAAGTTGTTAAGTAAGCATTGATGCTAGTCTTCTCGCTCAAGGAGAAGGAAGGAACGTTGAGTCGGTAGGCAAAGAAGAGAAGAGATGGAGACAAGAATGCTAAGCAAAAGAGCTTTGTATTAATACTGAAGAGCTTTACAATGCTTGTATGCTGAGATACTTTGTGAATATTTGTGGATGATTAACAAATGAGGTTGGAGGGGTTTATATAGTGAACCACCTCTCAAATGAATGGCCTAGATCTAATGCATCTAATGGTCCTAATTCATCATTATCTATCTAGATATGTACAAGAGTTATTATCTACTTAATTTATCTAAGATAAATACAAGAGATAATTGTAGAGTTTATCTTGCTAGAGAATTCTAGAAGATGGGTTTGGGCTTGGGCTTTCTAGAAGATGGGCCAAGCCTATAGGCATTTTTGGGCTCTCTAACAAGTAAATTGGGCGGGTCGTAACATCCTCCCCCACCTAATTCCGCGACGTCCCTGGCGCGCTCTCATCCTTGTAGCGTTTGATGTGCTTGCTAAATTGCCACAAGGTGTCTTCGCGTTCCCAACTTGCCTCACTGTCTGGAAGGTTTTTCCACCTCACCAAGTATTCGGTATATGGTGGAACTCCTCTCCTTCGTATTACTCGGTCTGCAAGGATGTATTCCACGTCCTTGTCAAATGCTGTGACTACGGCTGTGGGTGCTCTCTTGGACTCGCTTTTGCTTGGGTCTTCCTTGTCCTCATGATAGGGCTTGAGAAAGCTTACATGGAAGACCGGATGGATTTTGAGGTTCGTGGGCAATCGAACCTTATAGGAGACTTCACCCACTCACTTGAGAATTGGGAAAGGATCTTCATATTTTCGCACCAACCCCTTGTGCACTTTACGAAGTGATTTGAATTGTTGGGGTAGGAGCTTAACAAGCACTAAGTCCCCCTCTTGGAATGTGAGGTGCCGTCTCTTTGTATCCGCCCACTTCTTCATCCGTTTAGCGGCCTTGTCCAAGCATGCTCTTGTAATATCGGCTTATTCATGCCATTCCTTTGCAAGCTTGTAGGCCGCTGGACTTTTTCCTCCATATGTCGAGGCTATGGCATGTGGAGTCATTGGTTGTTGTCCCGTCACAATCTCGAAGGGATTCTTGCCCGTTGCCTCACTCATTTGGAGATTATGTGAGAATTGGACAACGTCTAGCAACTTTGCCCAATCATGCTGATGGGCGCTCACATAATGCCTCAAGTGTAGCTCAAGCAAGGCATTGATGCGCTCGGTTTGCCCATCAGTTTGGGGATGGAAGCTTGTTGAAAAGCTCAAGTCGGTCCCCAACATTTTGAAAAGCTCTCCCCAAAATCGTCCAGTGAAGCGAGGGTCACGATCACTCACGATGTTTTGTGGAACACCTCAAAGCTTCACTATGTGTTTGAGGAATGCTCGAGCGGCTTCGTCCGCGGTGCAATCCGTAGAGACGGGTATGAAGGTGGCATATTTACTGAACCGATCAACTACTACTATTATGCTTCCATACCCTTCGGATTTTGGCAAGGCCACGATGAAGTCCATCGAGACACTTTACCATGGCCTTTCTGCAATGGGTAGGGGTTCAAGCAATCCCGCTGGACGTTGGTGCTCAACCTTGTCTTGTTGGCACACAAGACAAGTCCTTACATAGCCCTCCACGTCTTCTCGTATTTGAGGCCAATAATAAGAATCTTGCAAGAGTGCAAGGGTTCGTGCCATATCTGGGTGACCAGCCCACTTGGAATCATGGCACTCTTTAATGATCTCCTTCTGCAAGTTTTCATATCTTGGCACGAAGAGGCGATTACCCGTTGTGAGGAGTAAGCCATCATCATGCCAAAACCGCCGTGTCTTCCCCTCACTTGCCAACTTCAACAGATTGTTGGCTGTGGGGTCGTGCTCTAGACCTTGTTTGATGCGGTCGATGAGCACACTTTGTAGACGACTTGCACTCAATGTGGCAAGCTTTGCCTTGCGACTTAGGGCGTCGGCCACAATATTTGCCTTGCCCGCTTTGTACTCGAGCCTATAGTCGAATTCGGCCAAGAAATCTTGCCATCGTGCTTGTTTGGGGCTCAACTTCTTTTGTGTTTGGAAGTAGCTTGTGGCCACATTGTCGGTTTTGATGACAAAGTGGGAACCAAGTAAGTAATGTCGCCAAACCTGTAAGCAATGAATGATGGCGGTCATCTCCTTTTCTTGGACCGTATATCGCCGCTCTGTGTCATTGAGCTTGCGACTCTCATAGGCAATGGGGTGTCCTTCTTGTATGAGAACTCCCCCAATGGCAAAGTCGGATGCATCCGTGTGCATCTCGAATGGTTTGGTGTGGTCCAATACCGGTTCTTCACATATTGCCTTCTTCAACCCCTCGAAGGCATGTTGGCACTCTTCGGACCAGTGCCATGTGCGGTTCTTCTTGAGAAGATCCGTGAGTGGGGTGGCTTTGGCTGAGTTGCCTTTGATAAACCGTCGATAATAGTTAACTAGCCCAAGGAATGAATGTAGCTCCGGTACCTTGGTAGGAGGCTCCCATTCTTGAATGGCTTTTACCTTGGCTTGATCCATCATGAGCTTCCCATCCCATATTCGGTGGCCAAGGAACTCTACCTCTTGTTGAGCAAAGGAATATTTTTTCTTCTTGACATAGAGTTCGTTGTCACGAAGCACTTGGTAGACTTGTTGAAGATGTTGCATATGCTCCTCGAGAGTTGTGCTATAAATGACAATGTCATCCAAGTAGACTACCACGAATCGATCAAGGCAGGGATGGAAGAGCTTGTTCATAAGGGTACAGAATGTGGCAGGTGCATTGGTGAGACCAAATGACATAACAAGAAATTCATAAGCACTATACCTTGTCACACACGCGGTCTTTGGCTCATCACCCTTGGCAATGCGCACTTGATAGTACCCCGATCTCAAGTCAAGCTTTGTGAAGTAGCGAGCCTTCCCAAGTTGGTCAAATAACTCTGCAATGAGTGGAATCGGATACTTGTTCTTTATGGTGAGCTTGTTAAGTGCCCGATAGTCGATACACATGGGGAGATATCCATCCTTCTTCTTCTGGAAGAGGACGGGTGCACCGTATGGAGCTTTCGAGGGCTGGATGTAGCCTGCATCAAGCAAGTCTTGGAGTTATTTCTTCAACTCTGCAAGTTCGAGTGGTGCCATGCGGTAAGGCGCCATGGCTGGAGGCCTGGCACCGGTCTCCAACTCAATTTGGTGATCCACTTCCCGTCGTGGAGGCAATTTCTTTAGAAGTTTTTGGGGCATCACATCCTTATAATTCTCAAGGATGGTTTGAACTTGCCTTGGCAATGGATCCTTGGCAATGGCAACGTCTTCACTGTCGTTTAGTTCTCAAACAGTGGCAAGGAAACTTGGATCCATCTTCATTCCCCGTTTGAATTGTAGTGCTGTGAGCATTTTGTTCTCTACCTTCGCTGCACGTTCTGCCATTACCGTGCATGATTGACTCCCATCGAGTATGTTGAGGGAGTTAGAGGATGGTATGGGGAAGGCATGGACTTGGTCGAAGAATTCCATACCAAGCACTACTTGAAAATCATCCATGGGAATAATGGAAAAATCAAGCTTACCGTTCCATGTGCCAAGTTGTATCGTCGTTGTCTTGGACACTCCCAATATTGCCGTGGCGGGTGAGTTTACCGCCTTGATAGTGCCTCCTCCATTGACATATTTGAGGCCTAACCGTTTGGCCTCTTCTTCGGAAATGAAGTTATGCATGGCTCCCGTATCAAGTAGCGCACTCACATCCTTGCCGTTGATGGTGGCACTCACATACATGAGACCCTTTTGCATATGTGTGGGTCTATTGAGTGCGCCAATTGTGCGGAGAGAACCCATCCCCGCTTGAGGCTCCTCATTTTGTACGCCCTCTTGTTGAGCAGCTAGGGCGTTGAGGGCCTTCCTCTTTGGGCAATCCCGTACCCAATAAGGACCATCACAAATAAAGCAAGGACTTTTAGGTTTAGGGGCATCGGACTTACCTTTGTTAGGTGTGTCGCGCTTGTCTCCCCCAGATGGTTTCCGTGCACCACCTTCCTTTCGGCCAATGTCCTTTTTAGAACTCCGCTCTCCCCCACCTTTCCCTTGGTTGGTCTTCCTCTCCTTGGATTGGGATGTGTAATCAATGAGGGATTCGGCTACGGCTATGGCATCATCAAGATTCTAAACGCCGCGCCTCTCAAGCTCAACCCTCGCCCAATCTTTTAACCCGTCGAGGAAGTAGAAGAGAGAATCATTTTCAGACATACCTTCGATTTCAAGGATGATGGTGGTGAAATCTTTGATGTAGTCCCGAATAGTGCCGCTTTGCTTCAAACGGCGGAGGCGACCCCTTGCCTCCTTCTCGGCATTGCTAGGAGAGAAGTGCTTCCGAAGTTCTCTCTTGAAATCCTCCCATGTGCGGAGGGTGACGATGCCTCTGCCCACGTCGCCATGCTTGCGACGCCACCACAATTGGGCTGCATCTCGTAGGAATGTGGGCGCAATGCTGATCCTCGAAGCATCATCATTGACACGTTTGACTTCGAAGTATTGGTCCAAGCCGAATAGGAAGTTTTCAACTTCCGTGGCATTGCGAGTGCCATTGTATGTGGCAGGAGTGGGTACGTGCATGGTGCTCAACCCACTTGTGTAAGACGGGTTAGCACGATCACATTGATGCTTCTCCCATTTCGTGCGGGATTCCTCCACATCCGCACGAATTGCTCGCAACTCATGATCCACAAAGGTCCACAAGCCAATGAGCTCTCGTGTAAGGTTATGTAACTCCTTTTCATAGGCGTTACTAAACTCAAGGATATTGGACTTTGTTGCTTGGGTTATCTCTCCATAATCCGTCTCTAGGCCTTCGAGACAGTCGGAGAGGCCCTCGATAGTATTGTCCATTCCCGAGATAGCTTGCTACAAGCTAGCAACACGAGGCTTTAAAGACTCCGAGGGTGGAGCTTTGGACTTACCTCGCTTTCCTTGTGCACGTGGTTGAGGTTGCTCCTCTCGTCCACGAACTTGCTCTTCCATGTTCACTTCAAGGTCGGATGCCATGCTCTTGTGCTCGAACCGTGCTCTGATACCAACTGTCACGAGCTTAGAGGTTTGCGCAGCTGCTCGTGGGACACTTAGGCAACTTGACTCTGAAAGTTGCTAAGTAAGCCTTGATGCTAGTCTTCTCGCTCAAGGAGAAGGAAGGAACGTTGAGCCGAAGAGCCTGTAGGCAAAGAAGAGAAGAGATGGAGACAAGAATGCTAAGCAAAAGAGCTTTGTATTAATACTGAAGAGCTTTACAATGCTTGTATGCTGAGATACTTTGTGAATATTTATGGATGATTTACAAATGAGGTTGGAGGGTTTTATATAGTGAACCACCTCTCAAATGAATGGCCTAGATCTAATGTATCTAATGGTCCTAATTCATCATTATCTATTTAGATATGTACAAGAGATATTATCTACTTAATTTATTTAAGATAAATACAAGAGATAATTGTAGAGTTTATCTTGCTAGAGAATTCTAGAAGATGGGCTTGCGCTTGGGCTTTCTAGAAGATGGGCCAAGCCTCTAGGCATTTTTAGGCTCTCTAACAAATAAATTGGGCGGGTCGTAACATCAAGCTACTTGATATCAACTCAAATATTAGTTTTATTTTTCAATAATGTACACATGCGCATGAGATTGACCGTAGTTAATTACTACAAAACAATAAATGCTGGAAACTAGTTATTCTCTCAATCTTTTTTTTCCCTTTATTTATTTGTTTGAACGTAATTACATATATTACTAATAGGAACTAGAAGTTTTGATAATTTGATTAATTATGAAGATTTTTAATTTAAAATTTCACTTGGGTCAAAAGTAAATCACTGTTGGTATATTACTAGGTATTCATTAAGTAACAGTCCGTTTACAGGGATTTTTTACAATACCGTCGAGCCAATTGATGAATTAAAATAGAATCCAATTGACATATCGAGAACATGATGAAATTGTAGAAGAAGGAGCAAACCAAGATCTAATTCCAACAAGGAAGAATATCCTAAATGCCTTGCATTGGCTTGTGGACGACTGCAGTTCCCGGGACTCTTTGGTATTCTACTTCGCAGGACATGGTTTACAGCGGGCCGATCTTGACAATGAAGAGCGAGATCGGATGAATAAAGCCATCCGTCCCACTGATTTTGTGAAAGAAGGTGTGATCCTTGATAATGATATTAACGTCATCATAGTTTGGCCATTCAAGAAGGGTGTTACGCTCCATGCCATTATTGATTCTTGTCACAGTGGAACTACGCTTGGTTTGTCATATGTTTACAACAGAAATACGTAAGTTAATTCCTCATCGGCCGTAGCTTTCAAAATCTTATATGCATTATCTTAATTTTGTGATTGCGCTACTTTTGCATTTTAACAATAAAACTTTGAGTAGTGAGAAATATCCTACAACTTATCCCAAAATTATGCATCCTAGATAACATTACATTAAATTAAAGCTACCACATTACTTATTATAATATTCACACCATCCACTTGGCAAACATTAATTAAAATACATCATTTAGGATATAAAATTTGGGATAGATTCTAGGAAGAGTATTATTATTTTAAAAGTTTTGTATAAGAGCAATATTACATTTATAACTAACTTTGTACAACCTGAGTTAGCAAAAATTCACTGGAGCAGTAAAGAACAAATGAATAAGGGAAGTTACAGTGGATGACATGATAATAATATCTCCATTAGGATTGTGCCAACTCAGGTTATAAGGAAAATTGTTTGTAGATGGGCTTCAGGTGCAGTATTATTCTTTATACAAATTGGTTTCTACCAATAATAGATATTGTAAGAAATTATGTTTTGACTCGCTTAAAGAGATTGGAGGTTTAAAGAGATTGGAGGTTTGAGGACCCTTTCGAAGAAAGACATAATTATCTTGTTATCTCTTACAACTAGTTTGGATAGATAAAGCTTCATCTTCATACGTTATATCATTGAATTTTAGATGAAGTGTTTAGTAATTTTAAAACATGCACGATATCAGAGCAAATTAATAAAGTGCTAGTTAGTTAAATATATGAATATAATTACATTTGTTACAACTAAAAGGGCGTGTTATAGCTAAAATATCTTATAAAAATACTATTGTTAGCCCTTTCTATATCAACTCAAGTGTTTGTTTAGGCTAAAGTAATTATTAACGCATTTTAACTAATTAATCCAATTCCAATACATGGGACTCTTACAAATCAAGAGTAGAGTGACTTCCGAATTTTTGCCTCTAAGGGCTAGGCTTTGTGGTTTACCAACTGTTTTCTTTGGTTGGCCACCTGGGTTTGATTCTTGGGGGCTGGGAGGGGGAGAAAGCCTCATGATTTGGGTCTTGGCCCACAGACCTTTCCTTCAAAACAAAAATAAAAATAAAAAAGTAGTAGATCTCTATAAGTGCTTAATCAAAGAATAGTAACTATTATTTAGAAACTATTGTTGCCTTCTAGGTTCAACAATTTGTTAGGGATGACAATGAACATGTGCTAGGTTGTGAAGTCATGATTTATCTAATATTAAAACATATGATTTTGTATGAAGATATGTGGGAAGCCTTGATTCTTAAAACACCTTTTCCAATGAAACATATTTATTGTTATGCTTTTATTTTGCACATCTATGATGAACAGTAATTCTATTATAGATTTAATTGATATATATATATATATATATATATATATATATATATATATAATTATTTATTTATTTTAAAGCTTTACAATGTAGATTTGGTAATTTTGATGTTTTTGTGAGATTAAAAAAAAAAGAGATTCCCTGTTCTAGCAATAATCTAGGTGGTGCTGGAAAAATTATGGTGGTGGTAAATCATGCGTAATTGAGAAAGGACTGTGAGATAAAATTAATAAAATACAATAATTAATTAATAATTTCAATGAAAAATTAAATCTTAAGGGTATAGTTGTAAATAAGAGTCATTTCTCCAGTAATACTAAATCAATCAATCATATTGAATGCTTAGGTAAAACCGGTTATCATTATTTTTAATATATATTTTAAACTTAATTTAATTGTAAATATAACCTCATATTAAACATAATTTTTGTTGGATCCCTACATTTTGGGATATATCCATACATCTCATGCACTGTAGCCAAGCCTTTTTTTTTTTGGGAGATCTTTACAATGTGGATTCATTATATCTCAATAAATTGACTAGCAAGCAAAACTAATTCAATATTCTAAATGCAAATATATATATATATATTTTTTGTCTTGAAATTGAATAGAAAGCAGTGGGACGATAACAGTCCTTTATCAGGTGTAAGGAAAAGTACAGATGGTGGATTGGCAATCTCTATTAGTGCTTGTGAGGATAGGGAAGAAGCTGCTGATACATCTGTAAGTTGATTTTGTCATCTGTTAATTAATTTTAGAAAATAATGGTATTAAGAAACTTAACATGTTATAAAAAATTAAAATAATACGTAGTATTTCTGATTTACATGTCAGCATATTGGCCAACCAACTAAATTCTCGTGTCTTCTATTTCATATATAGTTCTATACTATTATACTTTCTTTAGATGTCTTAATTGAATCTATTGGTTGTATTTAACCACGGGTGGGGGCCATATGAACCCCCTAAGAACGCTCTATACGCCCCAATAGTAATAAAAAAGAAAAAAATACCTAAATTACCTATAAAAAAATACTATTAAAGATATAATAAAAATATCTTAACAAAAATAAGAAGTAATTAATTAATTTTATAAAAATATGATTACTTTTTATATAGATTATATTTACTCTTGTTTCATAAATCCTAATTTTTTCTTTTAGGTATTAATTGAAAAAATAAAATCTTCTCTCTATTTGGAATCAATTTTTGAATAAATATAAAAATAAATATTTGAACATAATTATTAATTTCCTCTTCATCCTTGCAATGGACGTTAAAAATTGAAAAATCTCCTTTATTTTCTCTTCATGTTTTCAGTTGCAGGTTTGTAGCAGAGACAGGGTAAAAGAGATAGAATGATTTCTCGGAGAACAAAAAGTTAACTGTAAATCAAAATTAAAACTCCTTTATTTCCTCTTCCTCTTTACCATCATCGATTTGTAGTAGAGATGAAGTAAAGAGAAAAAATGATTTTATAGAGATTAGGTATAGAGAGAGAATGATTTCTTGAAACAAATATAGTTAATCGTAAATTTTATTTTAATTATTTATCTAAATATATAATGAAATAGCGATAAATTATAGTTAAATACTTTCCCTCTAATGAAATAGGTGAATTGTGAAAATGATTAAGATATTCTAGATTGCATTTTAGCTAAAATTTAAATGATGTTTACAAAAATTTTGCCTTCTAATAGATTTTTAGTTTTGTTTTGGCTGATTAGTTATTTCTTCACGAACATATGTAGCTTTTCACAGGAAACAATATGAATGGTGCCCTAACCTATATTTTGACAAAGAAGGTTACTGAAGCTTCAACATTAACATATGGGGAATTGCTTGACTTAATCCATGAGGCCATCGAAGACTTTCGTATGGACGGACGTCTATCAACTACCAATTTCTCAAACAGAATGTTCGGCGTCAAAAAGTTATCACATCGTTCTCAAATTAAATTTCAAGTTTTTTTTTTCTTTTGACTTTCAATATGTAAAATTTTTTGACTTCCTCAATTATGTGAGTTTACACTCGAGTCATTCTAGTTTTTGATTTGAGCATAATCTCCTTCTTTTTTTTTTTTGGGGAAAATAGGGTACTTTAAGTGTAAGTCTTATCATGTTTTTTAAGTCTTAATATTTAACTATTTAGGACAGTCTTAAGAAATAAGAAGGGGCATATAACAATAAACTTCTCTAATTGTCTGGTTTAACCTAAAAATACTCTGTTGTTTTATAATACTAAGGGTGGTCAACCAAAATTCAAGAACTACACGGATCATATTCAAGGTTACACGGATCATATCCTAACTCTGCCTATCCATATATCACTCCTGCAACGAAGTATATAAATTGAAAGTAGCACAGAAAGTTTTGATTTAACTTGGTTAACTAATATGGAAAGTATATGATTAAACTTGGGGGCTTTTTTAATATATACAAACGCTCGATTCTTGCAGTATTATATATCCTATAATAGTGGTAACACATTTTAAGATTATGTAACTTTTAAGCAGCTTAAAAAATTATTTTTTTAATAATGGTTTTCAAAAATAGGAATGTTACCCTTAATAAATATAAAAGAGGGCAAAATTATATATCCTATAATAGTAATTAAAATATTATAATAAAAATATTTCCTAAAATAGTTATTATAATTATAATTTAATAAACAAATTAAAAAATTAATTTGTCATATACTAATTCAGTGGCAATCACGGCTGATCGTTGGTTGTGCACCACTCACCAATGTTCTTCCAATGACACGTCTAGCCCTAGAATGATGGCTTGAGCTAATCTACATCATGGTGTAAAAATTTTTGGCGTATGTTATGACTTTTGGTCATAGAAAACGACATAATGTCCAATCACATATTTTGCCATGTTTACAACCAAACACTACATCCTACACTTCAAATTCCTAAATAATTATGTAAACCGGTCCTTGTTGATCATTTTTATGTTGAATGGTGTCATTGGGAGGCTTCGAACGCGGTGGTGGAAAACAGACAAACCTCCATTGAGTTTTGATTTTTTTTTTCTTTTTGAATTTACATTATCTTGCATATAATTATTTTAATATACTTTCAAACTTTTCTTAATTCTTATTAAAATTTATTAAATATGTTTCTACGGTGACGGACCCATGAATTTATAAGAGAGGAGACACTTTACATATTTGAACTTTATAATTTACTTGATAAAACTTAAGGTAAGCGAATCAATTAAAAAATAATAAAATTATATCTAGAGAGTAGGATAATATATTTTTTTCGGTTGAAAAAGACTATAAACAAGTAAAATAAAATAAAAGCCTCTCACACATAATTTTTTAATAATATTTAATTGTATTAAAAATTATAAAAAGATTTATTTGTTATCGTTCATCAAGATTTTCAAATTTATACTCTTCTAGTAACAATTAATTAATTTTTTAAGACTATAAAAGAAAACATAAATTTATGTCAAACTACATGAATAAGAATTAAAAAATCCAAAATTCTATAATTGAATAAAAAAGTAACAATTAATTATATTAATACATAAACTTATATTGTTGTATGAATGAAATGTTTTTATATGTTAAAGAATTGAAAAAATGAAAAGATAATGTAAAGCTCGAAATTAATTAAGTTTTTTTAAGAAAATGGTATAAGAGTCACTATATAAAATAAGGGGCCTAAGATGAATTTTTCAAATTTTAGAAGGGGCTCAGGCCCCCCAGGTCCTTATGTAGGTCCGCCATTGTGTTTCTAAAAGTTTTAAATTATTTTATAAAAATGTCTACTTTAGTAATTTAAATTCTATAACAATTTAAAAAATTGATTCTCAAACACCTTTGTGGTTCTTCGAAAAGAAAAACAACTCCTAAAATTTGGTTTAGCAAATTCTTTGTAACTTATTTTATATGTTGATATTTTCAAAACTGGTAGAAGAATTATTTCTTAAGTTTCAATAAATCCAAATTGGCCTTGCATATACTAATTCTTGTACTATGTTTGGGCAAGCAAATTCTTGCAAAACCAAGATTAAAGGCATGCACTCGCAAAAATTATTGCTAATTGGTTTAAAGAAATTAAGGACATCTATATCAGGATGGTTGTCTTAGATGTTTTTGATTTATAACAATAAGTAGCTTAACACTTGTATAACAATATTTGTAAGTGTAGATGAATATGTCATTCAAATTCATATATTTAAAGTTGTTCATGTGAGATTTGAAGGCTATGGATTGTCATGCGGAATATAACAAAAAAATTGTAAAGTAAAATATTGACACAGAGGTTTTACGTGGTTCGGTTATAAAAACCTAAGTCCATATATAAGAAGTATGTTACAATCCACTATATTGTCTTTGGTCTATCAAACTCAAGGACTTTATCTTGGATTTGCTTGATTCTTTATCTTTGTGCTTCAACTTTTTCTTTTGCATTGAATTGGAATGGATAAAAACATTCAAATGTGGTAGAAAAGCCTTAATTTTTATGAAATATTTGCATTTGAGGTTATATCATCTTCTTTGGTTAATATATATATATATATATATATATATGTATATTAAAAAAAGTAGACTTGAGTCAGGTAAGGGGATAAGCATTGTGAGCAGGGCTTTCATCCCGTTCTAAGCGCTTTTGCGACCTTGACACTTGGCTTCTCTTAAGCTCCTTTCGGACGCTTAGAGTACTGCACGGGTCAAGTCACATAGACAAGACCCCGAGAAAAAGTCAGAGTCACCACTCGAGTAAATAACCCTAGAAAAAATTTTGGATGATGGTAGCTGATCCCTACGTTTCTGGACCTAATCGTCCATCATCCCTTTGGAGATGGTTTAGGAAGTTAGGTATAGGTTACACCTATCTAGACATTAATCCAGCCTCCACTCTGGGTTTACTAAGTTCTGATTCTAGATCATTAAGTTATCCTCATTGGAATTCTAAGTTTTATTATGCACACAACAATTTTTATCTTGTTATTACATATGAGGTGTCGACAGTTTATATGCATAGATAGAACAAGGAAGGAGAATTGATTACAGTTCTATCAAATATAAGAAAGGGATTGAGGATTACAACAATTTTGCATAACAATTGCAATAATAAAATAAATCATCACAAATACAGATGTCTCAAGTCATTCCTATATCACCAAATAAAGTGTACTGGCAGGCATAATAAACGAAATTTCTACTAAATTAAATGTGGCATTAATTATAGTATTTATACTAACCATGCATTATTAGTATTTGAACAACATATAACTAACTCCTCATTAATCACTAATTCAACATATGATAGGTTACTAATTGACAACTAATCATACCATAATTAACAATTAACTACATAATTAACTACTAAGCATGCATAATTAGATTATTAATTACTAATCCTAGATTGAACATGGTAATTATCATCTAATTAACCACCGCTAATCTTAAACATGGCATAATTAACTAAATTATTCCTAAATTAAACATGGAATAATTATCTTCTAATTATACCTAAGCTAATCATAGCAATTAACTAAAAATGTACAGAAATTTAACTATTAGAAAAGGCCTTCAGAACCTTACTTGACTCTAATCACTATCAGAGGAAGAATCTTGACTGCAGAAATCACCAGAAGACTAATTTTCCCAAGTCTTTTAGGATGCTAGACTGACCTCAAACCTAAGGCCAAATGCCCTCATATAGGCCCTCCAAGGGCAAAAATGAGTTCTTTTCCTGGTGTGTGACTGTAGATTACAGGCGTGCACCTTTAACAAGAGGCATCAGCAGGGTTCTTAACCCTGCATAGGCACAAACCTTAGAGCAGCATGGCTATAATATCACAAGCATTATCATCCCTAAGAGGCATGTGCTTGTAGTGTTATAGGCGTAATTTCTACTAAAGGCGTGCATGCTCCGCCTCTAACTAGAGGTACGCACCTGTAGTGCTAGATGTGCCGACCCTACTCTATAGGCGCCAACCCTATTCCAAAGTTTCTTTTTTGTTTTACACCGTTCAGGCTGGGGGCGTTGCCCTTGAGCCCTCGAGAGGAAGCTTCTTACCCCCTTCCAACCCCATGATGACCTTACCATGAAGGCCGATCCGCGAGTGCATCGGATGGACATAATTCCTAGGGTCTTAACCTCTCCCCCACCAGTGCCGCATCAATCTTCAGCCTTCTTGGCTTTTCTACCCCATATCTGGTGTCACTTCTGTAGCTGAGAGAAATCATCTGATTTAATGTCTCTGGTTATCATCATTGGGCCTAAAAAACCGTAAGCGAAATTCTAGTGCTTACAAGGATGATCTTAATTTTCTTTCCATATGGAGATGGATGCCGGTTTATTGTATTATTGGAAAAGCTTAGCCAGACCTAGCATTGTTTATATTTTAATTGATAATACAATAGCATAATGACTGCTTTTCTATTACATGGTTTATTTTAAGGTTAGATTAATTTGATATATTATTAGTAGATTGATTATTACTAATGCGGGATGAGGCATAAATAAAATGAAGAGGGTAAAGCTAGATACGTTTTGTCTTCACTCTGTCAACTCAAGGTCATATTACCATTAAGTATTAGACACTGGCTTAATAATGTTATCCAACTAATACATCAACTAGTTGTCAACTTATAATCAATTCAAAATTTTACCTAAGGCTATAACTTTAACTAAATGCCAAACCAACTTATTAAGTAATATTGGTGAAAAACATTTAACATAAAGCTAAATTTCATGCATGATTGCTAAATAAATCAATAATTTTATGCTTCAAACCAAGGGAAAAAAATTTGAAAATATTTTATTAATTAAGAATACCTTTTTTATAATCAAGAATAGCTTATCTCCAGTTTAGAACCCAAAAAAAAAAAAAAATCCATTTTATTAAAATTACACACTTGCTTTCAGGTTATTATAACTTATTTTTTTTTACTTCATTTGATTCACTATAATCTAACACTTAGAAAAATGCTAAATTGATACTAAGAAACATTATCTTTTAACCTCTCCTTCACAATTGCTAGATTAATGCAATGGATAAATGCTGATGGATAACACTATTTTCTTGCAGAATATAATAATAAACATAAGATCAACATGCTCTAATTATCATCCAAGGAAAGAACAAAGTACAGAAAAATAGAGATGCAAGAGAAGACATGCAAGATTTATGTGGTTTGATAATATGCCTACGTCCATGGGGCCAACAAGGAAATATACTTTTTACTAGAAAGAGAAACATTTACAAGATTTTGGAGAATCCTTACAGCCACTCAACTAGAAGTTCTCATACACCCTTTAATAGAGTTTTGTATGTTATGCCGTATGTTATTGTTATGACAAAGCACTGCTAGAGACCATCTATTTATACTATTATAGTCTCCAAACTAATAGGATAACTAGTCCTAATAGTACTAGACAACATAGCCCCAAATAGGATAGGTTTCCTAAATAAATAGGAAATTAGGTGTATAATCTTAAATAAGATAAATCCTAATCCTAGAGGAACAAGAATTCGCAATTAAGTAATATCCTCAATAGGAATTCATTACTTAATCTAATCCTAATAAGAGAATGATTCCTATTTCAACATATTTCTCTCTTGATGCAATTACATATATATGCTCTGACTTAGACACACAAAAATGAAGGCAATAACCTGAAGCAAAGGTTGTTAAGCTCATCAACTGAAGAATAAGGTTGGCATTTAGTTCTTTAAGAAGTTGTTAGCATGAAGAAATGGCTATATATCATGGAAGAAATTAGCGAAAATTAATTGCATGCATGAGATGAATACTATTTCTGCTGAATTAAGTACTATTTATGACTTTAACAATATAATGCTCTAAATTAAGCTGTAGACTCATTCTTGTCATTGATGCATGGTGGGTGGGATTAACAGAGAGTTTTGTACAATGGGATACAAGAGAAAGAAAAAACCCGAAAAAAAATAACTTAAAACATCCATTGACAAAAAAGCAAAAAAACATTTTTTTTTTGCTTATTATAACCACCAGCACCACCACTGTAACCACCAACACCATCACAATTGGAACGACCGCCACCACCACCACGATCACGATATCCATCACCACTATGACCACGATATCTATCACCACCACGACCACCATCTCAATCACTACTATCACAATGTCCATTATTGTTGCTACTGGTATGATCAGGATATCCATCACCATCATGACCACCGTCTCTATCACGACCACGATCACAACCACCATTACCAGTATCACCAGCACCATCACCATGACTACCACCACTACGACTGGCCAAGGAGGATCCATTTTCAGAGCAGCCATTGGAGGAGGGTTAGCCCAAGGAGCCTCCGATTTAAAGCAGCTATTGACTGACATGCAACCGCCCAAGGTACCACCAATTTCAAAGCAACCATTGATAGAGGTAGCACTACTATTGTCAAACTAGCCATTGACAGAGGAGGAACTGCCCAAGGCTCTACCACCGTGACCATTACTACCACAACCATGACTACAACTACGACCATGATCACCACCACTGATAGGTGTCTATTTATGTATTACTTTTATATCAATTCGTCCATGTTTCTTTGCTATATTCCGTGGTATTTTTATGTTTTTGTGTGTTTTGATGTTTGTAGGAGTTTTGGAGCAACTTGCACAAAAATGGAGTAAAACCCTTCATTTTCACCTCTGCTAGTCAGTGATCTTCTCGGATTTAATTGTATTGATATACAATGAACCCGATGACATATTATATACCGTTGGAAAGCTCTCGAAGTCTATTTTCTGGAGAAATTTACGGTTTATAAATCCATTCAGTGTACCAAAAGTTGTAATCAAAACAGTGTGAGATGTATAGAAATATAATTCCACAAGTCACCGTAGCATGTATAATACGGGACACTGTAGCAAGTCACTGTAGCAGAGTATATAAACACATTTTAGGGTTTTATTTTCATAACTTGAAGAGGGGAGAACGTGGAGGAGGCTGCATCTCTGGAATTCTTTCATCTCTTGGAGTTCTTGAAGGAGAAAGGAAGCTTGGAAAGAGGAAGAACTACAATCCAAAGAGAATTACATCAAATTTGCTAAGTTTTTCCCTTTCCCTTTCATTTTCTGGAATGTCTCCATGTTGTATTGTATTTACCACGTTCTTAAACATGTGTAACTGAATCTGAATTGGTTGAGGGTGATTTCAAAGCCCCTGATATGGTTTTTGTAAGTTGATTGTGCAAGAAGTTGTTATCCAATTCTCTAATTGAAGTTGCTTGTATTTTCCCATGTTTAATGCTTATGATTGCTTGCTGGATTGTATTTGGGTGGCCAACTGAATATAATCTGGATATTGTCTATTGCTAGACTAGAAATCTTGATCCGTAATTGTCTTGAATTTCTAATCATTAGTAGCAAAATTGTGATCAGAGATTGCAATTGGAGAATATAACCTAAGTTAAATAATCCGAGCTTGTGTGTTTATTGCTTAGATCAACCTGTCTTTCTTTTCATAATGCATCCATTGAATTAAATTTAGAGAGCTTGTTCTAGGTTGTTTAATGGATAGAGATTAAGTAAAGAGCCTATTTTATTTAACAACAAAGTAAGGAAAGATTGGGATAACAGAGCTTGTTGTTATCTACGGTTGATAACTTTATTACTGTAATTGGATGACAATTCTACGATTAATTCGCAAATTCATATCTTGTGGCAGAGAATGAACCCTTAACCAAGTTTCCCTCATTGATTTTTCAATCCGTTTAAATTTGCATTGTGTTATTCTTCTTTTGCCTTTGCATTAAGTTTAGTTAATCAACCAACAAAACCCCCCATTTATTCTGTTTTTACTTTCGAATAACAAATTCAATTAGAATCAATCCTCGTGGGAACGATATCTTACTCATCACTTTATTACTTGTGCGACTAGTATACTTGCTAGTTTCGAACGCATCAAGTTTTTGGCGCCGTTGCCGGGGATTGATTTTCTAATCGATTTGTTATTTTGTTTTCATTGTTGATTCATATTTTCTTTGTTTTTCTTTTCTGATTGTTTGTGTTTAGACAACATGGCAGTAAACTTCTATCAATTCAGTAGCGGATTTGAGCCACAAGTACCATGGAGAGTAAATGAGGTAAGCACTCCGAACATTGAACAACAACTTTCTGAGCTAACCTCTCTTGTGGAAAACATGGCTGTAGGAGATATGCAAAAATCTTATGAATGTGGGATATATTCTACGATGGAGCATCCAATCGACATGTATCCAACTTTACAAGAAGAATATATGGAACAAGCCAATGCCATGGGTGGATTTCCAGGACAAACGAGGCAATGGTATGATCCTTTCTCTAGCACTTACAATGCTGGATGGGAAGATCAACATAATTTCAGTTACTGGAATCATCAACCAATCACTCCAAATGTGATACCAAATCGGCCACAAGGTTTCAATCAACCTAGAGTGCAGCAACCTTTTCAAATGCAACCACCACCAATGCCACATCCAGCACCGCAACCAGCTTCACAAAACTCAGGTATGTCTCTCCAGGACATTGTTAATGCACTGCCACTAACACAATGCAATTCCAGCAGGAAACTGGGGCAAGTATCCAAAACCTGGCAAATCAAATGGGACAATTGGCCACTAGCATGAGCAAATTCGAGGGCCAAGGCTCAGAAGAATTATCTTCTCAAACGGTGATCAATCCAAGAGAGAATGATTGTGCGATAACTTTGCGAAGTGGAGAGCAAATTCGAAATGGAGAGCAAATGGAAACTGGGGCAAGTATCCAAAACCTGACAAAGAAATCACAAATTGATGAAGGAGATGACACCACTTCCACCATGAACAACACATCATCTTCTAAGGTCGATCTTGAAACTCAAATTCCTTCTTATGTTATTCCTCCACCATTTCCTCGCAGATTTGCAAAATCAAAGAAGGAGGAACAAGAACAAGAAATCCTGGAAACTTCCCACAAAATCGAGGTAAATATACCACTTCTGGATGCTATCGAGCAAGTACCTCGTTGTACAAAATTTCTAAGGAGTTATGCACCAACAAGAGAAAGTTGAAGGGAAATGAGAAAGTAAGTGTGGGGGAAAATTTTTCAGCTGTATTGCAAAGAAAAATTCCTCCAAAATGCAAAGATCCAGGTACGTTCATCATTCCATGCACCATTGGTAATACCAAGTTTGAAAGAGCTATATTAGATTTAGGAGCATCTATTAATGTCATGCCATATTCTATTTATGCTTCTTTAAATCTTGGACCTTTTGCGAAAACTGGTATTATCATTCAACTTGCTGATCATTTTAATGCATATGCCAAAAGAGTTGTGGAAGATGTGCTTATGCAGGTGAATCAATTGGTTTTCCCAGCAAACTTCTATGTCCTTGAAGTAGAGGATGAGACATCTCCTAATCCAACTCCGATTCTTTTAGGGAGACCATTCTCGAAAACTGTTAGAACCAAGATTGATGTTCATGATGGCACTCTCGTCATAGAGTTTGATGGCAAAATGATCCGTTTCAATATTTTCGAGTCAATGAGGTACCCTAGTAACTTGCATTCTGTTTTTGCAGTTGACATTATTGATTCTTTGCCACAACAATATTTTGAGTTAACTCGCAAGGATGGATTGGAAATGGCTATTAATGAGCTCATAGGGACAGAAAATTCCAAAGAACCAAGAAGGTTGATACAAATGTCCAAAGAAATGGAGGAAGCTATGGCATGCTTAGATAAGACCATAGCCATAACTACAAATAGGTATGATGTTTCATGCATTCAATTTCCTTTATCTAATATAAAACTTCTCTCTTCTGTGATGAAGGCCAATACCGTGGAGCTTAAGTCACTTCCAGATCATTTGAATCATGGATTCTTGGGTGAGAATGGTACTTTGTCAATTACAATGAAAATGGGCCTTGCACGAATACAAGAAGAGAAACTCGTCCGAATACTTACAGATCACAAAATAGCTATTGGGTGGACGATTGCTAACATCCAAGGCCCAGCCATATGCATGCACCAATTATTATTGGAAGAAGGATCCAAGCCCACTAGAGAAGCACAACGAAGATTGGACCCTGCCATGATGGAACCAACGTCGGGCTGAGGACGTTAAACAAAGCGCTTATTGGGAGGCAACCCAATGTTTTTGAAAAATTAAAAAAAGAAGAAAAGAAAAATAAAATGAGGTAATAATGATCGATTTTTGTGTCTCGATGAGATTCCTTTCGTAGGCCATCAAATTGATCAGGTTTTATCTCTCTTTGCCATCTGTCTCATTTGTTTTTATATTTTTTACTTGTTTTTGACTTTTGTTTGCTATTGTGTTGTTATCTCTTTTATGTGTCTTTAGTTTCGTTTCTGCTCTTTTCTTTTCCTTTCTTTTGTTCAATTTGATTATTCTGTGCTTTGAGCTCATTTGTGCAGCAGCTTGTGGAAACATCTAAACGGAAGCTGAAGCCATTGCCCGAAGGTTTGAAACGTGCACATCTTGGAGAAGAACAGACTCAATCGCATTATCGTAATATCTCTCCTTTTCTTCTCTTCAATGGATGCTGATATCTTTCTATCGAACCTTCGTAAATATTTCCCTTCACTTCCTCAAAATGCTGTGTTAAAATTTATAAAGTACGGATGACTAGACTTTGGGCGTTGATGCTCCTAAATGTGCCTGCGGATATCCGATGGCTTATCGAAGCCAAGGTGAGATTGTCCGGTGAGCCGGACATTAATATCGCAAAATACATGCCTGGTCTAGGAAAGAGCTACTACGCCAAGAGGCGAAGAGCGAAAAGGTTACAAGTATGTTATAAATGTGCTAGATGGAATTGTAAACAGACTTGTCGTTCATTAGGTTTTGCGTCCAGGAATAGAGAAGATAAACTTGCATTTATTAAGAATGGGTTGAGTAATGAGTCGCTGGATAATGTTTTGTTAACTCTCGAGTCACATTCTTGTGGGACTTGTTCAGCGTGAATTGCTTAATCTATGGACACAATTTCGTGATGAATTGCAGTGTTATAGTCTAGGGAATCTGACTAAAAACGACCCTGTTTGCCAGTTTATAAGAAAACTGGATGGGAAGCAAATCCCCGACTCATAGAAGGCGTTACAGCCGTTACTGGACGTAAAACCAGAGGAAGATGTGAGCCACAATCACAACTACTGGTATATTTGACTGTGTGTTGTTGTTGTAGAATTTTTTTTCTTGTTTCGTTTGATCTGATTATCAATGTTGTTTTTGTGTTGTTGTTGTTTGTTGATTTTGTTTGTTTTAATTTCAAGTTTTCTTTTTGACAAACCATATGACTACCCTATGGTATAAGTACACGTGGGAGACAAGTGTGGAGGTTTTGTCAACCCCCGCCGAAAGTGTATCTCCATTTTCCATGCTTCACGTGGGAGACAAGTGTGTAGGTTTTGTCAAACCCCACCGAAAGCATATCTCATTTTTTTTCAAATCTTGGGGCGATAAATCTGCATCGAGCAACCCCCACCGAAAGTATGTCCCCATGTGTCAAAATTTGAGAGTTTTATGGGTATATATACATTCTGCATATTTTCATATGTCATTCCATAACCTGTCTTGCAATTGAAAAGCATAATATCTAACGTGTCTTACACAAGATTAGAGCACTTGTAGAAATGGAGAAAACACAAATTCGGCGATTCCGCAATATATGCGTATTTTGCGGATCGCAATTTGGTAAAGATGGAGAGTTTACCACAGCAGCTCTTGATCTTGGTAGGACATTAGCTGCGAGGGGTATTAATTTGATTTAGGGAGGGGGTAGTCTTGGGGTAATGGGGTGTGTGTCAACAGCTGCATCCCTAGGAGGGAGCAAAGTTCTCGGCATTATCCCTAAACCATTAGCTGTACGAGATATCGTAGGCATCACAATCGGGGAGAGTTACAGGTCTCTAGTATGCATGAGCGTATTGCATATATAGTTGTTAAGTCCGATGCATTTATAGCTTTGCCGGGTGGTTATGGTACATTAGAGGAGATATTTCAAATCACCTCTTGGGCACAGCTAAACATCCATCGGAAACCCATTGGTTTGTTAAATGTAATAATTTTTTTGATGGTTTGTTGTCTTTTCTTGATCAAGCAGTAGAAAAAAACTTCATCTCACAGTCAGCGAGGCAAATCCTGGTTACAGCTCAACTGCAGGGGAGTTAATTGACAAATTACAAGAATTCGTCTATTCGCCTGATTCAACAATGGCTCGGATAGATTGGGTTGGAGAAGGCAACAAAACGGCGTCAACTGGAATTTAACCCTCGCATCTGTAATCTCTATTTGCTGGTTGCTTACGTTTTGTTTGCTTTCTTTTAGTGTGTTTATTTGAGATTTTTCATGTCGTTTCTTTTGAGCTTTTTCAGGTTAGTTCTTTCGTCCCAGGTAATATTTTCTAATCTCGGTTTTAGAGTGGTGGCTTAAAAAGTTCAAGTTCTCTTGAAACGCATTCTGGATCTCTTCAATCCATAATGGCTGAATAAGGAGGCTAACTTCTAAACCTTTTTAGACCCATTCTAACTATCTTGTTTTTGTTTGCTGACTTGTTGAACTTTGTTATTTTATGAGTGAGTTTAGTTTTGCGTAATTTAGAGTTTTTATGTGTTTTTATCTTTATCAGTTTCGATTCAAAAAAAAAACAATTGTGGAAAAACCTGAGAAATTGCGAATATGGGTTCTTTAACCCTTTTGAAACGCATTCTCTCTAAATAAATCTATAGTTTGTTTATTTCATATTGTTTGAAGTGTCTTGTTTCTTGTTTTGTTCTTTCATAATAAAGGTATATAGGCTGGAAACCTTAAGTCTGGGGGGTACTGGTCCTAAGGCTGTTTGAAATATACAATTTTGACTTAGGTGTAACAACGCCACGTACCTCTTTTCTTGCATTTTGTGGGTCAATGATAAGGCAACGATTGAATTAAGAATAACTCTTGGAAAATGATAAATGATGCATGGATTTGTGCGCTTGAACATGTTTATTGGTTTTCGCTTTGCTTTTGATCATGCGCCAAATTGAGCACTGAGCTATTATCACTGAGTAATTTGTTCATTAGAGAAAGTTTATTGTTAATTTAAATGTTTCTTCATATTTCCATGAATTCTAGAACTTGTTTGATGGTCACTCGAGGCGAAATCCTAGACTGTGCAACATTGGGGAAATGATTAGGCCATCTTTGGACCGTTTGAGCCTTAATAGCCAACCTTGACTGAAATTGATCCCTAGTTACCCCTTTGAGCCTTTGTAAGCCTTTTTCTTTGTTAACTCACAAAAAGATTTCCTAACCTTAATTGAATTTGTTCCAAACAGTTTATCCCTTACCTATGAGCATGTAAATCATTCGCAATTACATTTGGAGCTATGTTCTGGTTTTGGGAAGTTAGAGGAGGTTGGATTATGCCATGAGCAATGCAAGTGAGTTTTATTATGTTTGTTAAAAAAAAAAAAAGAAAGAGAAAAAAAATCTGTACTTATCTTCCACGTACTTAAACATTGCGGACAATGTATTGTTTAAGTGTGGGTAAGTGGAATTGCAGTTAAAAAAAAAAGAAAAAAAAAGAAAAAAAAGAGTTCTATACCCTTGGGCGTTCTTAAAAAGAATGAAACAACAAAGTGTGGGGGTGTAGTTTCTTTGCTTTCTACAAAAAAAAAAGAAGAAAAAAGAGAAAGAGAGAAAAAAAAAAAAAAAAAAAAAAAAAAAAAAAAAGAAGATTGAGTGTTCTAAATAAGTTTGGGGGAGTAACTTGGTGAATTAAAATAAAGTTGTGTTATAGGGGTAAGCTCTACATAATCTTGAATGATTTATGTGTTTGTGGGTGATTTGAGCCAAATTATTATCCTTTATCATACCTTCACCCAAGCCAAACGTCACAAGCTTAATAAAGTCCTACTTGATCCTTGGTGTTGTGCATGTCTACATTAGTGGAGAGTGAATTGAAAAGCAAGCCTATGGAGTTCATTTATACACACATCTTCAATATTAAATATGATTCATTTTTATGCAAAAACTCATCTGGGTTACAAGTGAATAGGTGAGAATGGCTCTACACACACACACTTGAGGAATTGAAGTGAAGCGAAACTAATATTTGAGATAAAATTGTTGATCAAGTGCATTATTTTGAAGTTTTCCCTGGGTTATAATTAAGTACAATCTTTGAGGCCTATTTGCAAGTTGAAGTATTTGTGTGTTTTAAATTTTCTTTGATTCTGTTTCGGTTTAGTTTTGTTTCGTATCATTTTAGTTGCTCGAGGACTAGCAAAGTCTAAGTGTGGGGAATTTGATAGGTGTCTATTTATGTATTACTTTTATATCAATTCGTCCATGTTTCTTTGCTATATTCTGTGGTATTTTTATGTTTTTGTGTGTTTTGATGTTTGTAGGAGTTTTGGAGCAACTTGCACAAAAAATGGAGTAAAACCCTTCATTTTCACCTCTGCTAGTCAGTGATCTTCTCGGATTTAATTGTATTGATATACAATGAACCCGACGACATATGATATACCGTTGGAAAGCTCTCGAAGTCTATTTTCTGGAGAAATTTACGGTTTATAAATCCATTCAGTGTACCAAAAGTTGTAATCAAAACAGTGTGAGATGTATAGAAATATAAGTCCACAAGTCACTGTAGCATGTATAATACGGGGCACTGTAGCAAGTCACTGTAGCAAAGTATTTAAACACATTTTAGGGTTTTATTTTCATAACTTGAAGAGGGGAGAACGTGGAGGAGGCTGCATCTTTGGATTTCTCTCATCCTTGGAGTTCTTGAAGGAGATTGAAGGCTTGGAAAGAGGAAGAACTACAAATCCTAATAGATTTCATCAATTTTGCTATGTTTCCCTTTCCCTCTCATTTTCTGGAATGTCTCCATATTGTATTGTATTTGTATTCTGTCTGAATATGTGTAACTAAATCTGAATTGGTTGAGGGTGATTTCAAAGCCCTTGATATGGTTTTTATGAATTGATTGTGCAAGGAATTGTTATCCAATTCTCTAATTGAAGTTGCTTGTATTTTCCCATGTTTAATGCTTATGATTGCTTGCTGGATTGTATTTGGGTGGCCAACTGAATATAATCTGGATATTGTCTATTGCTAGACTAGAAACTTGATCCGTAATTGTCTTGAATTTATAATCATTAGTAGCAAAATTGTGATCAGAGATTGCAATTAGAGAATATAACCTAAGTTAAATAATCCGAGCTTGTGTGTTTATTGCTGAGATCAACCTGTCTTTCTTTTCATTAAGTGCATCCATTGATTAAATTAGGAGAGAGCTTGTTCTAGGTTGTTTAATGGATAGAGATTAAGTAAAGAGCCTATTTTATTTAACAACAAAGTAAGGAAAGATTGGGATAACAGAGCTTGTTGTTATCTACGGTTGATAACTTTATTACTGTAATTGGATGACAATTCTACGATTAATTCGCAAATTCATATCTTGTGGCAGAGAATGAACCCTTAACCAAGTTTCCCTCATTGATTTTTCAATCCGTTTAAATTTGCATTGTGTTATTCTTCTTGTGCCTTTGCATTAAGTTTAGTTAATCAACCAACAAAACCCCCAATTTATTCTGTTTTTACTTTCGAATAACAAATTCAACTAGAATCAATCCTCGTGGGAACGATATCTTACTCATCACTTTATTACTTGTGCGACTAGTATACTTGCTAGTTTCGAACGCATCAACCACCACCACTACCACCGCAACCAGCACCAGCACCAGCACCAGCACCACCTCCTCCATCATCACCACCATCACTATGACCTTGACCACGACCACCACCATTGCCAAAGAAGAATGCAGTGCTTTATGAAGTGGCATACGAGAACTCAAAATATGAGCTGAAGGAAACCATTAATGATGTGAATAACATGAGAAATTTTTTTCATTAACGAATTTGGATTTCCAGAAGACAACATGCTTATTGTCACAGTAATTCATAATTCCCCTTTCTATTTAATTTTTTAGAGCCACATATGTGTGAGTTCAACATTAGTTTGATTGCTTATTCAAATTACTTTGATAACATGTTAAGTTTATTACTTTTCTAAAAGCTTAAGCATTAATAACAATTTACTCAAACATTAATTTTATATGTCAATAACATTGTACACATGCATGAGATGACACTTAGTCAATTCCTGCCAAAACAAAAAAAAAAAGAGATGGAAAATAATTATTCTCTTTATTTTTATCTTTTTTTTTAAATTTATTTATTTGAATGTAATTATATACAAGGATAATAAATTACACCCCCACCCCCTCTCAGAGGTTTGCTCTAATTCTAATTCAGGACCTGTTATTTTTAAAATAACCTTTTTGGCCCCTCATGTTTGTTTGTTAACTAAAAAGTTAAAGAAAGTTAACAATGTAAGGGTATAATTGTAATAATATCAACATTAATTTTAACAAAAAATATATATAATAAATCTTGATTAAAAATTAAATTACATATTTAACTACAATTTAAATAATAACAAAAAGGCTCGGGGGGGGGGGGGGGGGGGGGGGGGGGGGGGGGGTGGGTTTTGGGGGCTTTTTGTTGGTTCAGTTGGGGGCGTGCACCGAGGGGTTTGGGTGTGGTGTGTGGGTAGGGGTGGGGTTGGGGGGTGGTTGGGGGGGTGGGGAAGGCGGGAGAGGGAAGGAGGGGAATATTAGTATCCCTATATATATTACAAATAGGAACTCTGAAGTTTTGAAAATTTGATTAATTATGAAGATGTTTAACTTAAAATTTCACATGGGTCAGAAGTAAATCACTCTTGGTATATTACTAGGTTCATCCAGTCTAACCAATTGGTGAATTAAAATAGAATCCAATTGATTCTTCAAGAGCATGATGAAATTGTAGAAGAAGAAGCATACCAAGTTCTGATTCCAGGAAGGAAGAATATCCTAAATGCCTTGCATTGGCTTGTGGAAGGCTACAGTTTTGGGGACTTATTGGTATTTTACTTTGCAAGTCATTATTTACAACAGCTTGATCTTGATAATGAAGAGCCAGATCGGATGAATGAAGCCATCTGTCTCTCTAGTTTTGTGAAAGAAGGTGTGATCCTTGGATAATGATATTAACATCATCATATTTTGGCCACTCAAGAAGGGTGTTACGCTCCATTCCATTATTGATTCTTGTCAGAGTGGAACTATCCTTGATTTATCATGGTTTTACAATAGAAATACGTTAGTTAGTTCCTCAGCAGCAGTAGATTTCAAAGTCTTATACTGCATTTTACGGTTATTCTACATTCATCTTAATTTTGTGCTTTTAGTACTTCGCATTTTATTGTTAAAATTTTAAGTAGTGAGACACATTCAAAAGCTTATTGCATAATCATGCATTCCAGATGATATGACATTAAAATAAAAGCTGCTAAATGACTTATTACATTATTGCATCATCCACTTGGTAAACATCAACTAAAAACACATCATTTGGGATAAAAAATTTTAGATAGATTTCGGAAAGACTATCATTATTCTAAAAGTTTTTTTATAAACTTGTTTCTACCTACTAATAGATATTGTAAGAAATTATGTTTTTGACTCACTTGAGTAGGCTCGAAGTTTTGGCTTCCAAAAAAATACACAATTTTCTTGTTATCTTTTTACAACTAGTCTGAATAGATGAAACTTCATCTTCATATGCTATATCGTTGAATTTTGATAAAGTGTTTAGTGTTTTTATAACATGCATGATGTTTGAGCAAATCTATAAAGTGCTAATTAGTTAAATGTATAAATATAAATACATTTTTTTACAACTAAAAGGGCGTGCTATAGCTAAAATATGTTGGTGTCAACATGCATGTGCCATGCATATGTTATTTTTTGTACAACTTGTGATAAAACTAGAATATTTTGATTCCTATTTTACTGTTTCTAGAAGAATATTATAGGAAGTATTTGGTTTACAATAAATATCTCCTTAGATTAGGATATTGTTTCTTGCATCCTAATTAAAAAAGAAGAATGTTTATTTGTGTCCTAATTCCTTTAGGAGTTTAATTATATCTCTTCCTATTATATTTCTCCTTATCCTCATATGATTTTGATTAGAATTTTTATAGGATTCTAAGGAGATTTTGTCCAGGCCTCCCACTATATATACAAAGTTATTTTTACATAACTCAGTGGGGAAGTTGGCTGATTAGTCGGTTGAGTTTGGGAGAGTCTATGTCACGGCATTCCAAGAATTGAGAGGAGAGCTTCAACGCAAATTGGAATGCTTCATTGATTTGATTCTTTGAGTCTTTGATTCATGTATGAGATGTAGAAATCGTGCATGAATATTTGATTAGGTCTGATTGAGTTAGTAGACACTTGAGAGAACTTGCGAGTTAAGTTTTTATGTGATTCAGCGTCAGACGTCGTTGTTATGTATAACTTAACAGTGTGTTGTTAAGTTATCTGTGACAAAAAGTGGGCAGTGTCACTAGAGTTTAAGATCTTGGCAGGATTTTGTTTTACAAAGATTAGGTTAGTGTGTGAGAGTGAGTCAGCACTGTAAATGATCCTAAAGATTGTACAAACAAGAACTTAGTGAATTGCAGTTCTATAGCTATCCGTGGATGTAGGTTTTTTAACCGAACCACGTAAAAATCCTTCTGTGTTAATTTATGTTACAGTTTACTATTATATTTCTTATAATTGCATACTGCCAAAACTGACAAAATATCTTATAAAAATACTATTGTTAGGCCTTTATATATCATCTTAAGTGTTTAAGCTAAAGGAATTATTAACACATTTTAACTATCCAATTCCACTATATGGGACTCCTATGAATCAATAGTAGTTCTCGATAAGTGCTTGAGCAAAGAATAGTAACTATTATTTAGAAACTACTGTGGCTTTCTAGGTTTAACAATTATAGGGACGACAATGAACATGTGCTAGGTTGTAAAGTCATGATTTATCAAATATTAAAATAAATAATTTTGTATGAGGGCATGGGGGAAGCCTTGATTCTTCAAACTTTTCAAATGAACATATTTATTTATGCTTTTATTTTGCATATCTATAATGACAGTACTTCAATTATAGATTTAATTCATATGTACATATTTAATGCTTCACAATGTAGATTTGTTACATAATTTTGATGTTTTTGTGTGATAGGTTAAAAAAAAAAAAGATATCTATTGATGTCTGAAAACACACAAGCCCCAAAGGCTGAAGAATAAGGCCCAAATAAAGCCTACACATGCTTTAAGCCCATACAAAGCCTAATCAGGCTAATAACATGCTACATGCCACATGCCATATGCAACATGTTGTGTAATCCATGGACTATAAATATAAAAAGTCCTTCATCATACAACATGCTAGCCCAAATAAGTGCTCTAAGTCCAGCTGGCTCATCATGTAATTTAGGCTATGTCCCCATGCTACTTATGGTATTTTAGAGCTTAAGCACAATACAATTAAGTATGTTTTATTCACGCTCTGGGATCGAGGCACCAATGACATACTCTTTAGGCCAAGTGGACCCAAGCCACCCATGGTGTTCTAGTTGGGTTGTGGTTTGGTTGGCACAAGCAAAGAAAAAAAGGCTAATTGTTAGCCCAATTTGCTAAAGCCAAAGCCTACTTAGGGGGTACCTTGGTCAAATAACAAATGAAGGCTAAATAGGGGCATGGCGGTAAATTAAAGATGATTGGATTAATGTCTTCTCTTATGCATCATTATTATGATTATCCTATACAACATTATCCATTCTAGGTAGTATATATATTATATAATTTTATTGTTATTATCTCATATATTACCACTTAGGTATTATAACCTCATCTCACATTATCTAAAATTATTTAATCTATTTAATAACATCTAGCATGATCATTATGCTTAGAATTAAATCACTTACAAACACTCATTCATTCCACTATTAATAAACCATCAGCATAGCATTTACATTCATTTAGAATCATATACAAGTCCTTAGTACAAGAATCAAACACTCATTAAGCATCTAAGTTTTAGAAGTCTGTTTATAGCCATTCTTCCTAACCTGAAGTATAGCCTAAATGCATTCACCTCCATTCAAATCATACACATCATAGTTTTAAACCTAAACATTGCCATTCATGCCTCCTCACCCATGCATTATCCATAAACACTTCATTAGATAACCAATGATACATTCATTGGATATACACATGTGTCAGGATCCATTTCAATATGAAAGAATCAGTTTTTGTCACAATACTGCATTGATTCAAACTAAGTTCCATGCTTCTACACTCAATAGTCATTAGGTCAATCTCGTAATTTACCATCACTTTTTTTCCTTCGTTTGCTCCCATCGCCAAGTGCTCTTAGATCCTTATTCTGTTCCTTTCTTGAGTTTCTATCAAATACTCATACCACGAGGCTTTCTAATCGGGCAATCCATCTTGAGGCAACGTGGACCAGTTCTTTGAACTCAAGCAATAGTCTCTCAATGGCGAATGAAGTGTTCATCTTTTCCTTTTTTTTGGAAAGAAAGGATATTATTGTAATTTGTCCATTCCAACCAAGGGCAAAATTGTTATTGTATTGCTATTGTAAAATGAGGCTTCAACAAAATTTCTTGTTACAATAATAATTTAGGTGGTGGCAGAAGAATTTTTGTGGTAGTGATGGAGTTAAATCATGAGTTTGAGAAAGAATTGTGAGAGAAAATTAAACAATTTCAATGAAAATAAATCTTAAGTATATAGTTGTAAATAAGAGTAATTTCTCCCATAATACTAAATCGATTAATGACGTTGAATACTTGGTAAAATCTTCTATATTTATTTTTCAATAAATTTTTAATTTAATTTAATTGTAAATATAACCTTGTATCCAACATAATATTGTTTAATCCCTACATTTGGGATCATACATCCCATGTATTGTAGCCAAACACCATCTGCACAACCCCCCTAACCCACAACACACCCCCCCTCCCCCCCTCCTCTTTTAATGCTTTACAATGTACAGTTGTTTATATCTCAATAAATTGACTAGCATGCAAAACTAATTCAATATTCTAAATGGAAACATAACTTTTTCCCCAAAATTTCATAGAAAGCAGTGGGACGATAATAGTCCTTTATCAAGAGTAAGGAAAAACATAGATGGTTGATCTCTATTAGCACTTGTGAAGATGGAGAAGAAGCTGCTGATGCATCTATAAGTTGATTTTTCATCTGCTAATTAATTTTAGTAAATAATGGTATTAAGAAACTTAACTTCTTGTAAAAAAATTAAAAAAATATGTAATTATTTGAGTTACTCATTGGCATATTGCCCAACCAATTAGTAAATTCTTGTGTGTCCTCTCTTTCATTTCTAGTTCTCTAATATTATACTTTCTTTAGGTGTTTAAAATGAATCCATTGGCTGTATTTAACCAAATATTCTACAAGACTTACCCCATTAGTTAATTTAAATTTTCCTAAATAGAAACTTCTTCTTAAGTAGAGGTTTTAATGAATTCAACGTAGGTTTAGGTGAATTGCGAAAACGATTAAGATATCCTAGCTAGCATTTTAGCTAAAATTTAACATAGATGTTTACAAAAATTTTGCCTTCTACTAGTTTTTTATTTTTGTTTTGGCTAATTAGTACTTTTTTTTTTTAACAAATATATGTAGCTTTTCAGGGGAAACAATATGAATGGTGCCTTGACCTATATTTTGACAAAGAATTACAAACTCTTGCATACAAACTGATGTGTCATAAAGTTATTGGATTAATAAATATACAAAATCTACTCATTTAATAAAGGTTCATGATGTGCGAATTAAATGAGTAATACTACATTAGTTTGTATACAGAGTTTGTAAGAGTAGTAAATACTACATTAGTTTGTATACAGAGTTTGTAAGAGTAGCACTACTCATCACACCTGCACCAAAGTATGTAACTAAAACTAGGATCGAAAGTTTTGATTTAACTTGGTTAACTAATATGGAAAGTATATGGCTAAACTTGGGGGATTGTTTACATATAAATGCTGGATTCTTGTAGTATTATGTGTGGAGTTAACATTAGTAATGCTATGTATATAATTATATGATAATTATTCAAGAAAGTAATAGCAAATGATCTAATATTTATTAACATTAGATTTTACTACATTATGTTGAATAAAAGTTAGTTACATATAGAGATTGGTTTTATGTTTGCTTTATTCAATTATATTAAATAACAATAGCATATTTATGAGTGATGTCAACATTAATTAATCCTACAGGATTCGTAGAAGAAAAACATTTGATTTGATAATTTAGCATCTAGTTGTTTTAATTAAATTTGTGACACTAAATCAGAACATAACCTTAAGTTGATCATATGCAAAGAAGTGACCTTGGATCTTTGGATCTTCTTATTCTTAATTAGTTTTTATGGATTTGGATCATATATGCAAAGTAATTGATGCGTTCGAAACTAGCAAGTATACTAGTCGCACAAGTAATAAAGTGATGAGTGAGATATCGTTCCCACGAGGATTGATTCTAATTAAATTTGTTATTTTCAAGCAACAATAAACTAAATGGGGGGTTTTTGTTGAATGATTAACTAAATGAAATAAGAATGCAAATGAAGAATAACAAAACAGAAAGTTAATTTGAATGAAAAATCAATGAGAGAAATCTGGTTAAGGGATCCTTCTCTACCACAAGATATGGATTTGCGAATTAATCATAGAATTGTCATCCAATTACAGCCATTGAAGTTATCAACCGTAGATAACAACAAGCTCTGTTATCCCAATCTTTCCTTACTTTGTTGTTAAATAAAACAGGCTCTTTATTTAATCTCTATCCATTAAACAACCTAGAACAAGCTCTCTAAATTTAATTCAATGGATGCATTACGATAAGAAAGATAGGTTGATCTAAGCAATAAACACACAAGCTCGGATTATTTAACTTAGGTTGTATTCTCCAATTGCAATCTCTGATCACAATTTTGCTACTAAGGATTAGAAATTCAAGACAATTACGGATCAAGATTTCTAGTCTAGCAATAGACAACAACCAGATTATATTCAGTTGGCCACTCAAATACACATCAGCAAGCAGCATTAAATATGGGAGATAAACAACTTCAATCAATTAGAGAATTAACAACTTCCTTACACAATCAACTACAAAAACCATCAGGGGCTTTGAAATCACCCTCAACCAATTCAGATTCAGTTACACATGTTTAAGAACGTGGTAAATACAATACAACATGGAGACATTCCAGAAAATGAAAGGGAAGGGAAAAACTTAGCAAATTTGATGTAATTCTCTTTGGATTATAGTTCTTCCTCTTTCCAAGCTTCCTTTCTCCTTCAAGAACTCCAAGAGATGAAAGAATTCCAGAGCTGCAGCCTCCACCACGTTCTCCCCTCTTCAAGTTATGAAAATAAAACCCTAAAATGTGTTTAAATACTCTGCTACAGTAACGTGCTACAGTGTCCCGTATTATACATGCTACAGTGATGTGTGGAATTACATTTCTACACTTCTCACACTGTTTTGATTACAACTTTCGGTACACTGAATGGATTCATAAACCGTAAATTTCTCCAAAAAGTAGACTTCGAGAGCTTTTCAACGGTATATGATATGTCATCGGGTTCATTGTATATCAATACAATTAAATCCGAGAAGATGGTTGACTAGCAGAGGTGAAAATGAAGGGTTTTACTCCATTTTTGTGCAAGTTGCTCCAAAACTCCTACAAACATCAAAACCACACAAAAACATAAAAATACCAAGGAATATAGCAAAGAAACATGGACGAATTGATATGAAAATGATATATAAATAGACACTTATCAGTAATGCAAGAAATTTAATTGGTTTTTAGTACTGGATAAATGCAGAAGCCTCAACTTTCAGCTTTCGAGAGGTTTGGGGTTTACGGTAAACCTTTTCAACTGTAACCATAGATGTCTTTGCATTTTGATATGGAAAGTATCATGGACCACTTAATTTACAAGATCTGATGTAAGCTTTGCCTCATTAAGTTTGATAAAGTGTAACGCCTATTGATGGTGCTAGAGGTAAATCATCTTTATGTGAGCAATAAGGTAACTAGATTCGAAGATGTGAGCACATAAAGGTAGATTGTACTCGAGGAATAAAAAATGAATTAGTTTATTGAGAAGGCATTCATGCTATGTTATCCATCTTGCTTATGTTTGCCACATGAAACATAAGAGGAAAACATCAAAATTTGTTATGAATCTTAAATATCATAAATTTAAGTAGATGAGAGGTGATAGTTCAAAAACACAATCACTAGCACTAGGAAATGATCAAAAGAGGTAAGAAGAAAAACAAAAGAAAGAGAAGAAAAAGAAAGACTACATCCTAAACTAGAAATTCTTATATAATTATTTAAATCAGTCCATGTCGATCATTTTAGGTTCAAAGCTGCCATTGGGAGGGAGGCTCCGACGATGGTAATAGAAAACCAGCAAATTCCAATGAGTATTGATTTTTTCTTTTAAATTTACGTTGTCTTGTGTATGATTATTTTAATATACTTTTTAAATTTTCTTAATACTTATTAAAATTTATTAAATATGTTTATAAAATTTTAAATTATTTCATAAAAATGTCTACTTTAGTAATTTAAATTCTACAACAATTTAAAAAATTGATTCTTAAACACCTCAGTGGTCCTTTTATAAGCAAAACACTCCTAAAATTTGATTTAGCAAATTCTTTGTAACTTTAGAATAATGTCAGACTTACAACATTCATGCAACATAAATTCTATAACATGACGTGGTAGCCTACGTGACGAAAATTCATTAGAGAAGAAAAAAAGAAAAATGGATGAGAGAAGTTATATCTTCAATAAAATTTTGCCACTTACGCTGTCATGTCATATTGTAAAGTTTATATTGTATGAATACTGTAAGTCTAGCATTATTGCTTATTTATGTGTTAATATTCTCACAACTGGTAGAAGACGTATTTTTCAAGTTTCAATAACCCTAAATTGGCTTTACATATACTAATTTTTGTACTATATTTGGCCCGACAAATTCTAGGAAAACCAAGATTAAAAGAATCCACTCACAAAATATATTGCTAATTGGTTTGAAGATATTAGGACATGTATATCAAGATGGTTGCCTTAGATGTTTTTGATTTATAACAATAAGTAGCTTATCACTTGTATAAAGATATTTATAAGTGTAGATGAGTATGTCATTTAAATTCATGCATATATATTTGTTCATGTGAGATTTGAAGGTTATGGATTGTTATACAGAATAAAACAGGAAATTGTAAAGTAAAATGGCATAGAGGCTTGATGTGTTTCGGTTATAAAAACCTACATCCATATGTAGTAAATCTATAATCCATTATGTTGAAGATTAAGAGCTTTAACGACATATGAAATTAAACAATTCTCTCTTGTTGTTATCTCTCAACAACAAGAGATTTGAAGATTAAGAGTATGTCATTTAAATTCATGCATATATATTTGTTCATGTGAGATTTGAAGGTTATGGATTGTTATACAGAATAAAACAGGAAATTGTAAAGTAAAATGGATTCAATTCTCTCTTGTTGTTATCTCTCAACACAAAACTATCGAATAACAACATATGAAATTAAACAATTAGCTACAAAATGTAATCACCTGTAAACATCTAGTTGAAGATTAAGAGCTTTACACACAAAGACAAATAACAAAGATAGATGTACTCTTGCACACTCTCGCATTTGTTCTAGTTGGATACGTGTATCCTCAAGCTGTAAGAAGAACTATATATATGTTCTTGTTTTGTATTGCAATAATAAAATTCAACTTTGGAAACAACATTAATTAGGATTAATAGGCAATAGGATATAAATATATGTGCTCCTAAATTGAAGTATGAGACTATGCTAATTGTCCTAAAGAGTTACGATAATGTTCCATAGTTTATTTCTTGTAAAATAGGATTCCTATAAATTCTTGTAATCCTAATATGATTCTCCTAATCCTATTATGATTCTCTTAACTGAAAGCATTGTATTAAACAGGAAACGTAATAGCATTAGGATTACTTTAGTTATTTAGGCAATCAATTTAAATTTCATAAGATGCCAAATATGATGGTCACATGAAGATCATACCCATGTGAACTTAACAGTTCAAATTAACTTTATTAAATTCATTTCTATTTAGATTTCACAATTTTGAAATATGTAAATGAATGAAATATTGTAAATGATAGGAAAAAAAAAGATATATATTAGCTAGATATGTAAAACAATCTCAGTTCTTTCAATTAAATTAATAAATTTTCTTTACTGGTAATTTTATTTTAAGAATGGTTGTAACAAAAATATTTATTAAATAATGAGTACCAATAGGACTTTTGTGGATCCATATATCTTGCACTTAAATAAGAAAAAAGTGAACCCGTGAATATTTTATGTGAAAGATATACATGCGTTCTTTTTAATGTTAAAATAAAGCTATTAATTTATTTTAATATTTCTTTTTTAGAAAAAAAGCCCAGCAATTTGACATATTCATCTTAATCACATTTTACAGATTAGAGATGTTGTTAGTGATTTTTGGTTCACAGACAGCACCGGGGTAAAATGGATCTCATAAGTGTTATAACAAACCAAACATCTGTTGACCCAGGTATGGCAGCCCAAGAGGAGGGGTGAATTGGGTTTTTATTTTTAAAAACGGATTTGTAAAACTTTTCTTGAAAGATCAAAATTAGTTCACTCTTTCTTTGAGAATAAAGGTGAAGAAGATGAAATTAGAAATTATCAAAGATGCAATCAAGAGAATAACAATAATAAACAATCACAAGTGCAATTAAATATAGAGAGGATAGCGATAGAAAGAGTGCAAACTCAATTTACGTGGTTCGACAAACCTTGCCTACATTCACGGGCTCCTAGCTCCACAAGTTAGGTTTTCCACTACGTTGTAGAATTCTTTACAACTTGCTTGATGAACAACCTCACCAAGACTTTTTCCTTCAATCCTTGATAACACCACACCAAGAGTTCTTCTTGATGAACAATCTCACCAAAGCTTTTTCCTTCAACCCTTGATAACACCACACCAAAAGTTCTTCTTGATGAACAACCTCACCAAGGCTTCTTTCTTCAACCATTGATAACACCACACCAAGAGTTCTTCTTGATGAACAACCTCACCAAAGCTTTTTTCTTCAACCCTTGATAACACCACACCAAGAGTTCTTCTTAATGAACAACCTCATCAAGGCTTCTTTCTTCAACTCTTGATAACACCACACCAAGAGTTCTCTAAAGGATAACTATTATCCTTTACAAGAAGATCTCACTCTCACCACAATACAAGAACAAAGATAATTGTTTACAATAAAATACAACTCTCCTCAAAGAGTAGATAAAGAATATAAAAGCTCTCTAAACTTGATATTTCTCTTATTTGTGGCTTAATGGATTCTTGTTGAATGCATGAGAGAAGGGCTCCTTTTATAGGCAAATGAGATGAACTTAATTAAGTGAAGACACCAACTCCAAATTTTCTGCCCACCATAAAAACTGTAATATTGTCTGCCATTTTTGTCAATGTTGTGTTTGAAATTTGAAAATCTGCAAAACATAAAAGATCTGCATAATTGAATAAACTTTTCAACGGATCAAGAATCAAGTCATTTGGATATCTCTATCTCAAGATATGGACGAAAGACCATTCAATGCTCATGTAAGTTGATTTTTCTTCCTTGTGTCAGTCCACCGAATTGAATGATGATTCTGTCAGCTTTCTGTTTAAAATTTGAATTTCTTCAAAACATAAAAGATCTATATATTTGAATAAGCTTTCCAAAACATTACAAATCAAGTTATTTGGATATCTCTACCTCAAGATATGGATAAAAGACCATTCGGTGCTCATGTGAGTTAATTTTTCTTTCTTGTGTCAGTCTATCGATTTTTATGTCAATTATATCAGTGTTCCATTTGAAATTTGAATTTCTTCAAAAAATATGAAATGTGTCTTATTAAATCATCTTTCCAATGCCGCAAGAATCAAGTCATTTGAATATATCTAGCTCAAGATATGTCCAAAATAGTATTCGGTGCTCATGTCAGCTGCTTCTATTTGTCTTTTAATTTTCATGATGATTTGGACAACCTTGCACTTGAAATTTGAATTTCCTTAAAACATATAAAATGTTATAAATTGAGTAAGCTTTCCAAAGGCTCAAGAATCACGTCATTTAAACCTTTATAGAGAAATATATGACTGATTGATTGAACATTACTCATGTGTCACATTCCTTGAGTCTAACCTTGTTCTTAACTTTGGTGCCTTTAACATGTAGTCTTCTCCTTAGCTTCAACACTTCATTTTAATAAGCCTTTTCTTGATTTTACAATTATTTTAATGATCTTATTCTTGCACATAAATAAACATATTAATAATACTTCAATAAATCAATGTGTATTATTATCATCAAAATTATCATGTAGCCTTAGGACTAACAACATCAACACAAAATACTAAATATAATTGAACCATTCTTATAGTATTTTCATGTTATCCAAGACAATCTTTAAAGGAGTAAAAATAAAAGAAATATAAGCTTAGCTTAAGCCAAACTCAACAACTACTCAATATATAATTTCCAGCAACATAGAGCTTCATGCAGTTCAAGTAAGAAATAAATCTATTACTAATATTGAACTCAATTTGGGGTTCTCTTCTTTCTCTAGAGCTTAAATTCCTACAAAACAAAGCACATTCATGGATCGCCATGGGTTTTCTTGACGAAAACCCTCTCATGCTTATGTCGATCCCCCTTGTTTGATAGTGTTTTCTTGTTTTTCAAGTATGAGCGAATTAACTCACCTTCCCAAAGTTTCCTTTTGTCTTTTATCTTCAAGGTTTCACCATGTAACTCATCCTAGCCATTCCCTTGTCTACATGGCATCATCTTAAATATTATAAAGATTAATTTTGTTGTAGAACACGTGTCAATTGATCCGATTTTTAGGACATGTTGAGAGCATGAGCAAGCTTGGTTTGTGAGACCATCAGTATCAAAAGTGAGACAAATATTGTAACAAAATAATTGTGAAATCTGTTTTCTATATGAGTGTATTTTCGGGAATTGGTATTTATCAGAAATACTAATTACACTACTCCCCATTTAGTCTTTAGTTTGAACTATGAAGAGTGAAGCCTAAGAGAGTATTAAAGTTGGTCTCAGAAAGTGATTCAATTTTGACTTCGCATCAGATTTAGGTACCTGATATTTGGCGAGTAGTTTTTCTTCAGTAATGATGAAGGGGCGTTAATACAAAGTGTTAATTGGTGTGCCTAACAGTCAAATCTGTTTAAGAAATTTAATACTTGTACGATGGAGATTATTGCACTTTCCACATGTCATTAACGCAAAATACCCTATTTAATTTTGAAAATAGTTAAAGAGGGAAATATTGGCCATAAATCCTTGACTTGAGAACCAGAAGAAGATTGTAATTCTCGAAAGAAATACCCGATTAGAAGGTTAATTTTGCTTGTTTGGGGGATTTCTTGCTCGTCATTGAGCACTACTCATAGGTACTTTTTCTTGAATCTTGATTGCTTGTAATGGTAATATCCTGTATGTTTTGGCACTAGATAAATTGTGCATAAATGTTATAAATTTTTTTTCTATTTCTTGCAATGTTGTAGTTGTTTAATGAATTCAAGAGCATTTTGTGTAATGTCTGGTGTCATAGATATCTCGTCCGAGAATTTTAGTGTGAGTTCCAATGATAGACTGGAAGCTAAACTAGCTGTTGTAGATACTGAATTAGCCTATTTATTGAATAAATTATTTAGTATAGAACCAGTAGTTGAACTCCCTGAAATTGATTCTTCGTCTTTGGAAGCATTAGATAGGAATCCTTTGGCTGTAGTACCCTTCATTCCACTGAGGTTTAATGTCCTAAAAATAGAGTTTCTGGGGACGAAACTTTTTAAGACTCTACAGGTTCACCTAGTGTTAGGCATTCTCCTATTGTCCCGCATGGCATATCTAGGAAGAGTTTTATAATAAGAGGTTGTGGATTCATGAAAGGGAAGAACATTAATATCGTAGATAATATAATCAGGGACCTTAGTCATCCCAATTTTGTTAGCTTTGGTGTAAATAAAATACTCTAGTAAATGAGGATTATTTGAACTTGTATAGGAAGAACTATAGAATCCCTTCTAATATCGTCCTTAGATCTTCTGGAATGGTACTATAGGTGTTGAACCAAGGTCTAATGAGGTTGTATTCAATACAGCCCTTTTTCAGTACGATGTGAGGTTACTTTTGCAATTATACTATGCTAGGTTTTTGAGAAAAGTCAAAATGGCTCTCGGGTAGTTGAGTCCTAATGGATAGAAAGTATTAACTAGGCTGTATTATGTATGGAAGATAATTTTTGGTGAAGAACCACAAGTGCCACAAATTTTGTAGATGTATAGAGTTTACCCCAATCCTGATGAGGACCAAGTAGGATGGCATTATCTTAAAACTTAGGCTCAAATTCCTGATGAAGAAAAAGAAGAACAACCAAATATATTTGATAACCTTAGGGCTTACTATGAAAAGGTCATAGAGAAGTTGCCTGATACACAGAGAAGATGGAGAAATAAATAGTTTTATGTTAGAGGCAATTGGAATGCTCCTCCAGATGCAATGCCTGTTACGACACCTACTAGATTTGGCTTGACATGTAATTGTCTTTTAAGCTTAGTTTTGTATTGCAGTATCTCAAATTCTATAGTTGCCATTAATTTGGTCTTTTTTTGCAGTAGTCAATTATAAACCTCCTTTGTTGGAAGGCGAGGCTCTTAAAGCTATTGCTTGTCTCTATGACGAGATTTGTTCTCCTTATGAAGAAATCTAACCCTTTGATATAGGTGAGTTGTTGAATTCCGATTTCATTCTAGCCAAAAACAATTAGTGACCTTTCCAGATTTATGGAAGCAGTTTTTGTTGAAGTTCGTATGTCTCTTAACTTGAATTGTTTTTTTTTTTTTTTCTCTCTACATGCTTTATATATGTCTTTTTTTGCTGATTGCAACTAATTTTCTGATTTTTATAGGTAGGAGATTGTTGAGGAGGAATAAAAGAGGAGCCCTTGTTTCTGTTATTCCTCGAAAAAGGAGCAGATTGATTCTGCTAGAAGATTCTAAGGAAGAAAGGGATATTAGAGATAAACAACCAGAAGCATTAGGGAACGAGGTTAGACGAGAAGATCTGTCGTTCTCGAATCCTATAGTACAGCAAAATATTTTCAAGGAAATTCTTCCCCTAAGATTTAGTGATTTCGGAATTTGTCATTGTCTCAGAAAAAAAACTGATTCCCTGTCTCATTCTTATTCTTTGCAGAGCATTGAAGATATCATAAGTTTCATGGACTACAATTTACAATTATATTATTAGGAATTTTAAGGTTTGCTATTTTGTGATCTGTTTTGTTGCTTGATTTGCAGAATATGACTCCCAAAAGTTTGTTCGATCTTCAATTAAAGGCCCTTAAAACCAAGAAGAGGAAGGCTATAGTGGGAAAACTTATAAGAAAAAGAAAGTTAGCAAGAGAGACTATTGACAAATCAAGTGCTAACCAACTTTTGAATTTAAAGATGCGGATTATTTTGAGTTCTACCCAACTACTACTTTGACCCCTACTTTTACAGACTTATATCGCCACCTGGTTCTGTCATGTCGTTATTGTGAGTGTTGATAGGAGTGTTCACAGAGATATGAGCTTCTCAAATTTGGCTCATGTTGATGAAGGTTTTACTTGGGTTAATGTTTCCCATCTAATTGGGATGAATGCTTCTTCTCATATTATGACCCCAAGGAGGCAAAGCAGATCTCAAAAATGTTGTGATGATTATTTGGGATACTACGTTGGTACTCGTTTCTGGGGTAAGCTTGACAAATTTCTCATCTGTTTAGTTTTGCTATTGGATATTTTTTAAGTTATCAATGGCTCTTTCAGGCCCATCAAGTTTTATTTTTGAATCATGGTGCCTTAGAAGATTAAGCTGATAAGGTGCTCAAACTGAAAGAGTAGTATGAGAGGACTTACCAAGAAATGAGTCATTTACAAACCAATTTAACACTAACGAGAAGAAATATGAAGAATCTTTGATATAGAAGGTGTATTGATCACCTCTTTGAAGGCTAATCTGGAAGCTCTGGAAAAATTATTGAAGGAGGTTTAGGAGTGAGCGGAAGAGGACACTAAAATGAAGGAAAAATCTTTGGCTGATCTAAAGGATATGGAGAAGTTATGGAAATCACTTGAGGAGAAATGTAGTCTCTAGAAAAAGCGTTCGAGAAATCCATAGCGACAACTCAATATCAAGAAATGTGTGATAAAGAGGTGTCTGAAATTTTATGTTGAAGGGCTTGAGAATGAGTACTTGGAGGAATATGCGAAAGAAATGAAAAAGAAATAGCTAGAGGATGTTGAAAAGGAAAAAGAAAGAGAAGAGAATGAAGAGGAAAATTCCAAAGGGAATAAAGCGACTTCTTCTGAGAATTTTGACAAAGCCGGAAATGAGAAAGCTATGTCTGATAGTGCCAAGAAAGTTGAGGAATAACTAGATAAATCCAAAACCGCACAAAAAGATTTTTCCTTAACTTGAATTAGGCCTAATAATGTAGGATTTTGTCATTATTTCAAATTGTAAAGACTAGGTTGACTGTTTTCGAAAGGCTCTCAATGTTTTATTGTTGTTTTGGATTCATATTCCAGATGCTTGACAATGAATTCTAGTAATTTTCCTTTGATAATCTTCATAGTCATTGATTATTTCAGAAATCTATGTACTTAGGCATTGTTGAAATTCTGATATTTGCCTGAGACATGGTGCATGTACTCCTATCTAAAAAATGTATGTACCACTATCTCGGAAATTGATTTTGTGTAATATGGTTCTTAAGAGTTGTCATTTCCCTCGTTGTTGAAATGTTGCCGTATTATCGCTAACGATCTGTTTCTTCAAATTTCCTTTTTTTTTTTTTGGCCTGTCGGCTTCTCTTTTTCATTCCCAAGGTAGTATTTATAGGAAAATTATAGAGCCAAGCATCGAAACTTGTTGTCTTGACTCTTGATATTCTTGCTTATTAATCTTCCTTATGTTTTGATCAGAAGATTGATTGTACTGCGTCTCTTTGTAGACACCTTTTCACTTATACCTTATCATTGTTTATAAAAAGGTAGGTTGCTATCATTTCTGCATAAAAGAGCAACCTTTCATAAGCATATAAAGGAGCCATCTTTTTTACCTATTGTACAGAATGTTGTCTACATCTTACAATAATCCTTCCTCTCCCATGGATACCTCACCTCCCTAATCTCTGTCAGACAAATTCTTTAACTGTCTTAAGCCCTTAAACATTATGCCTTTAGTTGCTAAAAGATTTATACCGAGGTAAGATTGGGTGAGTATCCCTTTAGAGGAGTTAGGTACTCTGCCTCCTTTGGCTCTTGAGGCGCCTCCTGGACCAATTCTTGGGGTGCAAGAACCCATCTTGTTGGAAAATGAAAAGTTTCCCGAGACGAAGCCAATAGAGGTTGATGAGGGCCTTATGGATGACTTTCCTTATCTTTGGGCTCTTTGCAGACAAATTCCTCGTGAAGTGCTCTGTTTGTCTTAAGGAGGGAGCCCTTTGTTATGCTCATTATTATAGCAGCTCTGAAAGAGGAGAAGGAGGAGGTGGAGGAGGTAGAGGAGGTTGGTGATGACGACGACGACGATGACGACGATGATAATGATGATAGTGGTAGTATTATTGAAGGGACAAGAGAGATTGTACTTATTTCTGATGATGAGTAGGATAAAATTGATCCATGGGTGCTAAGCTTCTGTGCTCAAAGTGGCATAGTATTCATTCATAAAGGGAAGAACTAGGTGCTTGAGTGAGGGCCTAGAAGTTCCAACTTTTTGGGCTTTTTGGAATGGCAACAGGAATATATATATATATATATATATATATATATATATATATATATATGGAAATGACAATTTAACCTTTATATATAAACAACTCTCAATGAGAATACCTCATTTTGCCATGCGCCTGCAATTTTGAACATTTGTGTTTTGCGATGGATGTGGGTAAAAAGTTTATAGCATCATATATCATTATTGTTTTGATTCATATTGCCCTTGTTGTTTATATTCTGACTACAATTTGTGGATGGGATTACAACTGTTCTTGTAGTAATTTGATGTAATTTGCTATTTCCTTATTGTGATGAAATTTTCTTTCCAAGAAATATTGCTAATGAGACAGTATTTTTCAAAGTTTAAGGCCTTGCTGGTGAAGCCATATTTTTTAAAACTCAAGGCTTTGCTGGTGAAGCCATTTTTCGAAGTTTAAGGCTTTGCTGGTGAAGCCATAATAGATAGAGTTTATGACCTTGCTGGCAAGGCTATACCTTTGTAACTAAGCCACAATAAATGGATCGCAACAACATACTGAATTTCCTCTTTTTATTTAATCTGGATTGTATAGACTATAAATAAATTGTAAAAATGTGAAAAAGGACTATAACAAAGAACGTGTGAAACTTAAGTGAAGCTGCCACCATCACTTTTATTAAAATAAAACTTCATCTTTTAAGCATGAACATCAGAGTAAATTGCTTGTTGCTGGTAATATTTCTTGAGATGCTCTGCATTCCAACGGTGCTTCGCCTTTTTACCTTCCATGTAGAGGAGCCTATAAGCCCTAGATTCCAAAACTTGCTCAACTCTGTATGGACCTTCCCAATTTGGTTCTAATGACCTAACTCCTGTTTCTTGTGTATTTTGCATGACTTTTCTGAGAACTAAATGTCCAACTCAGAACTTCTTTACTTTGATATTTGAATCATAGTACCTGGGCACCCTCTGTGGATAAGCCGCAACTTTTATCTAGCCATTTCTGTTTTTTCTTTTATTAAATCGAGAGCATAAGATAACCCTTGGGAATTGAGCTTACTGTCATAATGAAAGGGCTCAGAAAGATGGCGTGCCAACTTCTACAGGAACTATAGCTTCAACTCCAAATGCCATTGAATAAAAAGTTTCCCCTAGTGTGCTTCCAAGGGTGGTTCTATAAGCCCATAGAACATTTGGTAGTTTTTCAACCCAAGCTCCTTTCTGAGACTCGAGTTTAGTTTTTAGTAGGTGTTTTATCCCCTTGTTGATAGCTTTAACTGGTCCATTAACTTGAAAGTGGGCTGGATATGAGAACTTGTGCTCTATGTTCAATTGTTCACAGAATTCCTTGAACTTGGAATTATTGAACTGCTTTCTATTGTCGAAAATAATAGTGTGAGGTATCCCAAATTTGTAGACTATAGATCTCCATACAAAATTAGTTGTTTTCTTCTAAAAAATAGTGGCTAGTGGTTCTGCTTCAAACCACTTTGTGAAATAATCAATAGCTACTATTGCAAACTTTGTCTGTCCCTTTCCCGTAGGTAGTAGACCTATCAAATCTACTCCCATCAAGAAAATGGTCGAGGACTGACCAAAGAAATTAACTTCTCTCAAGGTGGTCATGGAATGTCAGCAAATCTTTACCACTTGTCACGTTTCTTGGCAAAAGTCTGAGCATCTTGACGTAGAGTAGGCCAGTAATAGCCTTGTCTGAGGATTTCAAATGCCAAACTTTGCCTTGTAGAATGGTTACCACACACTCCTTCATGAATCTCTTTGATTACATTATCTGCCTCGTACTCATCAATGCACCTCAATAATGGAAAGGAATGTCCCTGCTTATATAATTTCCCATCAATAATTGTGTATCTAGCAGCCCTGTATTTAAGTTTTCGAGCAGCTTGTTTGTCATCTGGTAGTTTCGCATCCCTCAAAAAATAAATGATTAGTGTCATCCAATTGGATCAATTCTCAGTAACATAAACCTTGGTTTTCTATTCATTATCGTGTGTATTGGTTTTAGCTGTTGGTTGTCTATACTGGGATTGGGAACATCCTTTGTGGCAATAGTCTTGTTTATTTTCAAGTCTGTTGACGATCCCAATTTGGCTAAGGAATCTGCTCAGATTTTTTCGGCTCTCAAAACTTGTTCAACTATTATTTTTTGAACTGTTTCATACCTTCCTTTACTCTTTTTGAGTATAAGGTCATCAAATCATCTTTGACCTTGAATGCTTCATTAAGTTGGTTGACCACTAACTGTAAATCACTTTTAATCACCAAGTTTTCTATTCTGAGTTATCTTGGCAATTTTCATTCCAGCTAACACAACTTCATACTCTGCTTGGTTATTTGAGGTCAGGAATCCAAATTTCAAGACGTATTCCAAATCTTCTCTATCTGGGCCTTGGAATACTATTCTAGCTCCACTTCTTTTCTCATGGCTGCTTCTATCTACCCTTATATTCCGTTCTAGTGCATGGATTTCATCTTGAATGACTTTCAGGTTTTCTACAATATTTATTTTTCCTGGTTTGCTAGGCTTTTTAGTACAATCATCCTTCATGTCAATAATTGGATCGGTGAAGTTTGTTATAAAATCAGTAATAACTTGAGCCTTAATAGCTTTTCTAGGCTTGAACAAAATCTCAAACTGGCTCAATTCAATGGACCATTTGATCATCCTTCCTAATAAATCAGGCTTCCTTAATATGGTCTGTATTGGTTGATTTGTTACTACTTCGATAGAATGAGCCTGGAAATATGGTCGTAGTTTTTGAGAGGCTATGACAAGAGCTATTACATAGTTCTAGAGCTGTGTAACATGTTTTAGCATTCACCAAAGACTCGCTAATGTAATAGATCGGTTTTTGCAACCTTTCCTCCTCTCTGATCAATACTGCGCTTATTATAGTCTGTGACGCAGCTAAGTATAATTGTAAGATCTCTCCTGCTCGAGGGGTTGATAGTAATGGAGGACATGCAAAGTAATTTTTCAACTCTTGGAATGCTTGTTCATAATCATCATCCCATATGGCATGCTTTCCTTGTTGAATGGCTTTAAAGAACGGTTTGCACTTATTAGTGGATCGAGAAATGAACCTATTAAGGGTCACAACCCTCCCACTCAAGATCTTTATTTGCTTTAAATTCTTGGGAGTTGCATATCTTGGATTGCCTGGATTTTGTCAGGATTAACTTTGGTACCTCTCTCACTGACTGTAAATCCGAGGAACTTGCCTCCCTGAACTCCAAAAGCACACATTTCCAGGCTAAGTTCCATTTGATATTTTCGAAGGATACTAAAGGTCTCTTTCAAATCATCTATATGAAGGGTTGCTTTGGTGGACTTGGTTAGCATGTCATCAACATCTACTTCCATGTTTCTTCCAATCTGCTCTTTGAACAATTTGTTGGTAAGTGCCCTAGCATTTTTAAGACCAAAAGGCATAACTTTATAACAATACAAGCCTTGTTCAGTGATAAAAGATGTCTTCTCTTCATCATGTTGATATATCTTTATCTGATTGTAGCCCAAGAAAGCATCCATGAAGCTTATTAATTCATGTCCAACTGTTGCATCTACCAATTGGTCGATCCTTGGAGGTGGAAAGCTATCTCTCGGACAAGCTTTATTTAAGTTCGTAAAAACAATGCACGTTCTCCATTTTCCGTTGGCCTTCTTCACCAAAATTGGGTTGGCGAGTCAAGTTACGTAATTCAACACTCTGATAAACTGCACTTGTAAAAGCTTGTCTATTTCCACATTCATGGCTTTATATATTTCCGCATCAAATGCCTTTTTTTTCTGTCTAATTAGATGAGCTTTAGGATCGATGTTAAGCTTTTGATAAATGATGCGTGGATTTATTCCAGGCATGTCTTTATGATTCCAGCAAAGACGTCTTAGAACTATTGGAGTAAATTTTGAATTCATACTCTGGTCTTCCCTTCCAACTTACTTCCAAGGTTAATAGTCCTATTAGGACGCTGAGGATCAAGTTTGAATGGTACTAAGCTCTGAGAAGCTTCCCCTAGTTGTTGAAAACGTTTATCCCCTAATCTAATTTTATTCTTCATAGATCTTCTCCTTCTGTATCTCATAATTCTTGGTGATCGCATTACATCCCTTGACTGTAGTGTTTTAGCATTCTCGAGATTGCTGTTAATTACTTCATATCTCCTATATTCCATCATCAATAAAGAACTTTATCTGCTGAGTATAAATGCATATTGTAGCGTGACTGTCATAAAGGAATGGTCACCCCAAAATTATATAATAAGCACTAGGTCCATTAACGACCAAGAACACTAATTTTCATCGACAATTCAATTGATCCCAATGCCTTCAAAGTCTCTCCTGCAAAACCAATCAAGGGAGTATATACAGGATCTAGCTTTGATTCTTTCAACTGTATCTCTTAGAAAGCATCATAATAAAGGACACTGATCGAATTTTCTAAATTTGCAAGGGCTCTTTTGCAATCACAGCTTGCCACAGTTAGGGGTGGCAATTTTCGACACGACACGCGAACACGACTTGACACGACACGGGTTTAAGCGGGTTTGGGTTTTGGCATATTCGTATTCGTGTCGTGTTCGTGTCGAAGATTTCAACTTGTTTAATAATCGTGTCGTGTTCGGGTTGAGAGTCTTCAACACCCGAACACGATTATGACACGACACGATTATGACACGAACACGATTATGACACGAGTAACACGAATAACACGAATACATATTATACACGATTGAACGATAACACGATTATATTGACACGAACACGATTATGACACGAGTAACACGAATACATATTATACACGATTGACACGATAACACGATTAACACGAATATTGACACGATTACATATTAAATTTAAAAATACTAAACTTTTTAGACATTTTAGTCCCTATATGTATCCAAATTTTAAAATAAAAACAGAATTTTAAAAAACTAATAAATTTTAAAACTTAAGATATTTTTGTCATTTAACAAAAATTAGAAATTTAATTCTTTATCGTGTCATAATCGTGTTAACGGGTCATAATCGTGTTAACGGGTCATAATCGTGTCAATAATGTAAACGTGTTTTAATCGTGTTAAACGGGTCGTGTTCGTGTCTAACACGATTACGACCCGTTTATTATTCGTGTTAGCGTGTCGTGTCGTGTTACCCGTTTAATAATCGTGTCGTGTTCGTGTCGTGTCACAGTGACACGAATAATAAACGGGTCGTGTTCGTGTTGGGTCAATTCTTATCGTGTCACAACTTGACACGACACGAACACGATCCGCGAACACGAATTGCCACCCCTAGCCACAGTAACAATGAAGATAATTGCATCATTATAGGGGAATACTACTCCATCTGTGTCTTCTTCCATGAACTAGATGATCATGTCATCATGCCTCTTTATTCTCTAAGACTGAGCCATAAGTATTTCTATATCCCGTCTTCGAGCATAATTTTTTCAAGAGTTATCGGAGTCACCAGACCTGTTCTCTCCTCATGTGATAGTATGGATAACTTTACGAGATTTGTTCTCTTTCTTATAGGGGTGGCAATTTTCGACACGACACGCGAACACGACTTGACACGACACGGGTTTAAGCGAGTTTGGGTTTTGGCATATTCGTGTTCGTGTCGTGTTCGTGTCGAAGATTTCAACCCGTTTAATAATCGTGTCGTGTTCGGGTTGAGAGTCTTCAACACGCGAACACGATTATGACACGACACGATTATGACACGAACACGATTATGACACGAGTAACACGAATAACACGAATACATATTATACACGATTGACACGATAACACGATTAACACGAATATTGACACGAACACGATTATGACACGAGTAACACAAATACATATTATACACGATTGACACGATAACACGATTAACACGAATATTGACACGATTACATATTAAATTTAAAAATACTAAACTTTTTAGACATTTTAGTCCCTATATGTATCCAAATTTTAAAATAAAAACAGAATTTTAAAAAACTAATAAATTTTAAAACTTAAGATATTTTTGTCATTTAACAAAAATTAGAAATTTAATTCTTTATCGTGTCATAATCGTGTTAACGGGTCATAATCGTGTTAACGGGTCATAATCGTGTCAATAATGTAAACGTGTTTTAATCGTGTTAAACGGGTCGTGTTCGTGTCTAACACGATTACGACCCGTTTATTATTCGTGTTAGCGTGTCGTGTCGTGTTACCCGTTTAATAATCGTGTCGTGTTCGTGTCGTGTCACAGTGACACGAATAATAAACGGGTCGTGTTCGTGTTGGGTCAATTCTTATCGTGTCACAACTTGACACGACACGAACACGAATTGCCACCCCTACTTTCTTATCACCATAACTAAGTCCATTGTATTTCTACCTTTTAAAGTTTCTTTTTGGTTATATTCTACTCTCATATATTTTTCAAAATTATTAAGCTTTCTATCTTGAGCTAATCTCTCCAGCTCATCTTTAAGTTCTCAACAGTTTTTTGTCTCATGGCCCACATCGTGATGGTACTCACAAACCAAGCACTGATTCCTTCATCTAGGATCTCCCATTATGGGTCTTGGGGATCGAAATAAACCCGATCTTTTCAAAGCAGAGAAAATATTAGACCCTTTTGTATTGAACTCAGTACAGTTTGTGTACCTAGGCTCGTATCGAAAGGCCAATGGTGTTAAGAGGATTGTTGCGAGAATTTTGTTGGTTTGAATCTCTTTGATCATGATCGAATTCAGTAAAATTCATCTTTGGACCAATGAAAAAATAAATATGATCTCTCCCATACTTCGTTCTGTTTTTGACATCTGCATCATCTTTTTCTCTCCCATCAAGTTTTTCCTTCCTATCGGAGTTTTTGGTCGAATTCTTCATCAATTCAAGCCATTTGGATACCCTTGTGGTAAGTTGCCTCATAGGCAGTGATCTAAAAGTCTTTTATATGCTGAAAGATTCTCTTATCACACATTCCTTGGAGAAATGCACTATGAGCCACTAGTTCATGAAATGTTCCTATTGAAGTCACCTCAGTGTGGAACCTCTCTATGTAACTCATGATCGATTCTCCAGTTTGCTGCTTAATATTTAATAAAAAAATCTACAAACTTCATCACTGGTTTTACCACACTGAATAAGTAGTAGACTGCTGATATAATTGTTGAAAAGTTACTATAGAGGGAGCTGGTAGAGATCTGAACCACTGCCTTGCTGGTCTAGTCAGTGTGATAGAGAAAGCTCTGCAAAGCATTGCCTCTGTTGGATTGAGAGGTTCCATATACACCCTAAAATTCTCAAGGTGTTCCACTGGGTCTTTCTTCCCTTCGTATAAGTGAGCAACTGGGATGCTAAAATTTGGAGTGAATGGCGTCTTGGCTATCTCATCCACAAAAGGAGAGTTAAAACTGTACTCTGCAGCAAGTGGGTTGCTTTTTGCGTGCAATTCCTTATTCAGTGCCTGAACCTGATTGTTCAAGGCTATGGGCAACTGTTGTTGCTAATCAGGAGTGAGGTTCGTCACATTACCTTCCTGACTACTATTTCTCAACCAAGTTCTTCCCCCAAATTGTATTCCTCTAGTGTTAGGACTGATCAATCCCAACTAATTTTCTCCTCTTTGAGTGATTACTGGATTTATTCTAGTAATTCCTCCAACACCTTCATTAATGTTTTTAGGGCCAATCACAATAGCAGTAGGAATTAATTGCTTCTCTGATCATTGTCTCATCAGCTTATTCTTGAGATTGTCATTACAACGAGAGTTTTTGCTGCAGGGCTTTGAGCAGGCTGTTTGACTATAAGTATGGCGACTCTCAACTCTAACACCTTCTTCTAGTCGATGATTTTCTGTAGGTTGAGTGTTTGGGACATGAATGTTTTCAGGAACAGGGTTTGGATTTTCACCTAGTAGAGGCTATCCTAGTGTCGGTTCGGGGTTGGTTGGCCCTGTTTGCCAAGTAAAAAGTGGAGCTGGTAAAGTGTATTTGGGTTATTGAGTTTGGAGAGTGTTTAGTTGGGTATCTGTTGCGACAATAGCAGTTGTTTTTGCCTATTTTGCTTCTTGTATTTCTATTAACGCCTTACAAATCTGCATCCATTCTCTACGCTCAGTTTCCATTTCTGCCATCTTGCGAATCTGTTCTTCTAACTCAATGATTCGCTATGATTGGGCTTGCTGTCTTGTCGTCATTCTTGTTCCTCTCAATCCAGCAGGCATGTTTTGAGAGTTAGATGCTTTTGTTTCCATGCACAACAACTAAAGATCCAAACAAGAGAAAATAGAAACCTAACCGAAAACACAAACTATTTGTTAGAATTTCCACAGACAGCGCCAAAATGTTGTCAGTGATTTTTGGTTCACAGACAGCACGACAGTAAAATGGATCTCAGAAGCATTATAACAAATAGAACATCAACACAAAATACTAAATGTAATTCAACCATTCTTACAGTATTTCATGTTATCCAAGGCAATCTTTAAATGAGTAAGAATAAAAGAACGACAAGCTCAACTTAAGCCAAACTCAGCAACTGCTCAATACATAATTTCCAATAACATAAAGCTTCATGCAGTTGAAGTAAGTAAGAAATAAATCTGTTACCAATGCCGATTAGATTGAACTTCAACTTGGGTTCTTTTCCTTTTCTACAACTTAAATTCCTGCAAAACAAAGCACAGTCAGGGATCGCCAGGTATTTTCTTGGTGAAAAGCCTCCTATGCTTAAGTCAGTTGCCCTTGCTGGGTAGTGTTTTCTTGTGTTTCAAGTATGAGAGAATTAACTAACCTTCCCAAAGTATCATTTTGTCTTTTATCTTCAAGATTTCACCATGCAACTCATCATAACCGTTCCCTTGTCTACATGGCATCATCTTAAATATTATAAAGATTTATTTCATTGTGGGACACATGTCAAGCGATCTTGTTTTTTAGGATATGTTGAGAGCATGAGTAAGCTTTGTTTCCGAGACCCTCAGTATCAGAAGTAAGATAAATATTGAAACAAGATATTTGTTAAATCTATTTCCGATATGAGTGTATTTCTGAGAATTGGTATTTATTAGAAATACCGATTACAAGAAACATGTGAAATTAACAATTTGACAAATTATTAATCAATTGAAAGGAATCATAAATAAGATGATATTTGGATACGGTCTTAAGGTATTTGGGGGAATCTCCCAACTCATGTTAATGAACTCTAGTTCTATTTGACTTAGTCGATATCAAATTTTATTGTGTGGAAAATAAAAGAAATCTTCCAATTATTATAAAACACAAAACATGACCAAATATTCTACAATAAAACTAAAATAAAACAAACTTTGCGTATAATTTTTTTTTAAGAAAAGAATACCAAATATCAAAAAGCTATGGACGAAACAAAAAAAAGGGTATATACCAAAGATTGCATAATTGAAATTTTGACCGAAATCAACATGCATGGCCATATATTTATATAAACAAATAGAAACTTGAAAGTATTATTTCAATAAAAGATTCGTGTGTACATATATAGTTCTCTTTTAATTTTTTTTCCATGTTAAATTATTAAAACAAATCATTACAATTATAGTTTTTTTTGCATGTTTTGAGAAGATAAAATTTATGTTGATATGTAATGTTTGAGAATAATATATATGTAGCCACCCCAAGAAAAACACTCAACTCATAATACATTTTATCGTTATTCAATTACTCTCAAGGAAAAAAAAATCAGTTGATAAAACAATTAAATTATCTAACCCTAATTCTCTACATCCATTTTCAAACATTTAATTAAAAAAATAATTTAAATTTCAAACTAATCATGGTTTCATAACATTATGGAATCAACTGTTTTAGGGATTGGGCCATTGTTGATGCCCGACATGGAGTTGATCAAGCCCAATGGTCAAAATAAGCATGAACCCATACTGCAATCGTCACTAATGCCAGGGATACAACTATCTTCTTCATTGCAATCATGCAGTGGCGTCACACACATGCAAGGCTTGGTCAACTGGTCTAAATCCCACCCACAATCAAACGGCTAGCATTTTCTAATTGGGTTGTTCAGTGGCATTTAGAAGCTCAAGCATAATACTATGACTTTTACTCAAGACAACGCGATATGTGTTCACACTAATGCAATGCAATATGTGTTCACGCATGCAATAACTAGATTTAATTATGATTAAATTTTGTAAGATAATTCATTAATTATAGTATTTTTCATATAAACCCATACACTACAGAAATTTCTAGGTTCAGGTAAATTAAAAAAATCATTAAAAAAAGTATGAATTTTTTAATGATACAAAATTTGACGAAACCTTTGAGATGTCAATTCCAACATATAAAAATTCATATATATACCACAATAAATTATTTGATTTATTAAAATTCATTTATTATAAATTAAATTATTATAAAAAACCAAGAAAAAATAATTAATATTAAATATTTACAACTTACACAATAAATTATCTACCACATACACATAGTAGTGGTTAATTATAACTTTAATAAAGTTAATCAACAACTTACATTCTCATGTGGTGGACAATAATATCTACCACGTCCAAATACCATGTGGTCATTTAAAAATTTTAAAATTTAAAAAGACAACGCGTATGTTACGTGGTGGATAAGATAATTAAACACGTCAATATTATTGTGGTTAAAAACAAATTCGAAGTAAGACAACTACCACATGCAGATGCAAGTGAGGGATGGTGGATAATCTACCACATACATTTGTACGTGGTCAATGATTATAATCAACATTGTTTATTTACCATGTGCATTTACCTGTTATAAAAGGACTATACTTTTAACCACTCCTTGATACAATACAAACAAATATCAAGTGGTAAATATACTTCTACAACTTCAAATTAACGTGGTAAATGTTATATTTTGTTGTAGTGCAATGCTACAAGTATAAAGCTAGTTAGTGTTATTGAAAAATATTATTAATTCACCAAATAACACATGCTCAATCAATATTATTTTAAATATATTAAATAAACAAATAACAAAATAAATAACAAACATAAAAACTATAAAAGCAAGTTAGAAAAATCTAGCTTGTGCTATGAGTGGCACGCGTAAAGCGTTGTCCTAAAGCCAAAGAGTCCTTCCCTTCGTGCGGGTAAAAGACGGTCCTCAAAGGCTCCAAGATACAATCCAATAGCTCTCAGCCACTCTCTTCGATGAGCACGATCACCGGAAGAATATGAACCAGTCTTACAAGTCGTAGTTGCAAAATTGTAGAATTTTGAAATTGAAAATGAGAGAGTGATGGCTTTGATAATAAGTCACTAAAATTGAACCTAAAGACCTCCTTATATTGTAACCTCTATAATTAATAGTGTACCTGAGTGAACTATGTCTTGAACTCGGTTCCTTGACCAAACTTCAAGCTATCACACGCATAATATCGACAAAGACTTGGTTTTTGCGGGTTAGCGCTATTAAAGGCCATGCGCTCAATCTTGATTCTCATGAGAGTTTTTAGAAAATAGCTTAATCTTCACGGTCGCGGCCTCACGACGACTCTCACTTAGGTAAGTCCTCCAAAGGTAGATGTGACCTATACCTTGCAAGAAAATGCTTGCATTGGACTTATTCAAGGTAAATATACCTTTTCTTAATATCACATATAAAGCACTTTTGCCTTAGGGATGAACTAGAGTATATCTTCTCAAAGATATCTCCATAATAGTAGTGCTTAATAAGTTACGCAATATGGATTGTTTCTACCCATTGAACCTCCTTCATGGGATCTCCAATCACAGAGGTTGGGTTACCTCCCTAGGTGACTCCTTTATGAGCTTAGGCCTATCCCCTTCGACAATTCTTTAGTAGCTTTCAAGGAAAGCCCTTTAGTTAACTGATCAGCAATATTGAACTCAGACTTAATAAACTCTAAAGTTACAATGGCATTGCCTAAAAGACTTCTCACAGACTTATATCTCACTCTTATATGTCCACTCATCTTTTTGTTGGTGTGAGTTTGCTTCACCAAATCTATGACTGCTTTACAATCACAATGTATAGGATTAGACAATATATTCCTAACCACCAAAGGCATTTCCATGAAAAGACTCTTGATCCATTCAGCTTCTTTACAAGTAGTGTCTAAAGCTATGAGTTCAGACTCCATAGTACTTCTAGAAATCAAGGTTTGTTTCTTCGAACTCCAAGATATAGCCGCTCCTCCTAAAAGAAACATATAACCACTTGTGGATTTAATATATATATTGTCTATAATCCAATTAGCATCACTATATCCTTCGACAACATTTGGAAATCCTTTATAGCATAAAGAGCAATTAGTTGTTCCTTTAAGATATTTACACACTCTTTCTAAAGCAAGCCAATGCTCTTTACTAGGATTATGAGTATATCTACTAAGTTTACTCACTGCATATGATATATCAGGCCTATTTTTATTTGCTATGTATAACAAAGATCCTATAATTTGAGAATACCTTAATTAAGACACTGGTTCCCCTTGATTCTTCTTTAACTCAACCTTAGAATCATAAGGAGTAGATACCGACTTAGAATCAAAGTATCCAAACTTTTTTAACATTTTCTCAATAGAATTTTTTTGATCTACTGTAATACCCTTAGAAGTCTTCTTTATTCTCATGCCTAGAATCATATTTGCTTCACCCAAATCTTTCATATCAAAGTTTCTAGACAAATAGGATTTTACATCATTTATTATCTCCAAGTTCGATCCAAAAATCAAAATATCATCCTATTTGTTGTGATACTAGAAACTGGTGAGTAAGTATCAAAATAGTCTATTCCTTCTCTTTGTGTAAATCCTTTTGCTACTAGCTTGTCTTATACTTATCTATAGAACCATCCGATTTCAACTTCTTTATAAAGACCCATTTACAATCTATTGCTTTGTTCCCAGGTGGAAGATCCACTAAAACCCAAGTGTTGTTTTAAATTATAGATTCAAATTCACTATTTATAGCTTCCTTCCAAAAAGGTGCATCAATGAAAGTTACAGCTTCATTATAAGAACTAGGATCTCCTTCCACCAAGTAAGTATAAAATTCTTCTCCAAAATTCTTTTCTTTTTTAGGTGTTTTACTCCTCATAGGTTCAACTTGTGATTCATCAACTGATAAATTAGTAAGTGTTTTCTCATTATCAATTGAAGTAGGTGAACCACAAATGGTTTTTTGAACTCTAGTTCTAAAAGGAAAAATATCTTCAAAATAAGTAGCTTCTCTAGCTTCTATGATTGTGTTATTAGATATTCCACTAACTTCAGAATTTATAACTAAAAATCTATTTGCACTACTATTTTGGGCGTATCGAATAAAAACTGCATCTATTGTTTTTGGTCCTATTTTCTTTCTTTTAGGCTCAGGTATACCAACCTTAGCTAAGCACCCCGCACTTTAAGGATTTTAAGATTAGGAGCTCTTCTTTTCCAAATTTCATAAGGAGTTTTCTCTAAGTCCTTAATTGTTATTCTATTCAATATAAAACATGAGGGTAATATTGCTTCCCCCCACAAATTGTCTGGTAAACTAGAACTTAACAACATAGAATTCACCATATCCATCAAAGTTATATTTTTCCTTCAGCAACCCCATTAGATTGTGGTGAGTAAGGTGGAGTTAACTCATGAATAATACCATTCTCTTCACAAAAAATACTTAAAGCACTTAAAGTATACTCACCTCCTCTATCAGATCTAAGCTTCTCAATTCTTTTATCTAATTGATTTTCTACCCCATTTTTGTATACTTTGAATTTATCAAATACCTCATCCTTAGTCTTAATCAAGTATACATAACAATACTTAAAACAATCATCAATAAATGTTACAAAGTATCTATTTCCTCCTTTAGTTGGTGATCGATTAGAATCACAAACATCACTATGTATAAGTTCTAAAACTTGGGTTGTCCTCTCAATCGACTTATAAGGCTTCCGAGGTTGTTTAGCTTGAGCACAAATCTCACACTTGTTTTTAAAATCAATTATAGCTTTAGGCACTAAGTCAAGATCCATCATTCTTTTGATTTTCTTTAAAGATACATGTCCAAGTCTCCCATGCCAAATATTAGAAGTTTCAATATTAAAAACTTTGGAAACTTTATTAGATCTTGAAAAATTATTCAACTTAAATAAACCACCACAAACAGAACCTTTACCCATAAATACATTATTTTTAGAGATTATAACTCTATTGGACTCTAAAACAATTTTCTATCCTTGTTGAACTAAAGAAGACCCACTAACAAGCTTTCTTCTCACTTCAGGAATATAGCGCACTTCCTTGAGAATTAAAGTCTTTCCAGAGGTCATCTTCAATTCAATATCTCCAATCCCAAGTACTTGTGCGGTAGTATTATTGCCTAGGGTCACACTTCCTTCACTTGAGTTCTGATAATTTTTAAAATAACTTCTATCAGAACAAACATGAATATTCGCGCCTGAATCTAACCACCATTCATTATTTTCATAAGTAAAATTGACACTCAAAGAATTAGAATTATTATACCTAATTAGAGGCTCATTTGGTTCACTTGGACTTCCTTCTTCCAAGACATATACTTGATCCTTTTGATCTTTATGATGTTGCTTGGGCTTAGATTTGTAGGCTTTTGTCTTTTTGTAAAAACAATCCTTTGCCACATGATTAGACCTTCCACAAACATAGCAAATCCTATCCCCTTTGCCTTTAGAATTCTTAGACCTATTATGTTGATTATTCTTATTCTTAAAGCTCCTTCTCCTAGGTTGAAAACCATTTCCCTTATTGTTCTTGAAATTCCTTGTGTTTTCAACTAAGTTTACTTTAGTACTTTGAATTTGATTAATAGTACCAACTCTATTATTTTCTTCAATTGTAAGTGAGTTAATCACTTGTATCATGGAAAGAGTTCCTTGTCTATGTTTTAAAGATTTGGAAAAATCAGACCAACTAGGAGGTAATTTTTCTATTAAACATGACACCTTAAAATCTTCACTAAGAGTCGTACCATTTTTCTCAACTTTTCTCAAAAGTTCTTGAAACTCATGAATTTGATCTCTAATAGGCTTAGAATCTACCATTTTATAAAGATTAAAATTTGAAATGGCAAATCTATCTGGACTAGTGTCTTCTATCCCATAAACGACTTCAAGAGTGTTCCACAATTCTAAGGCATTTTTGGTAGTTTCATAAACATCATAGAGATGATCTAATAAAGCACTTAATATTCTATTGTGACAATGATAATCTATCTCCTCTTTTGACATTTGAGTTGTGGAAGTAGAAGTGGAACTAGAGGCTTCTTGGATTGCAGATGTATTGCTAGGTTGACTAGATGGTTCACTAGGTTGACTAGTTGGTTCAATAGCCGAAATTAAATCTAAAACAGTGAGCCAATATTTCAATTGTCTTTGCCATCTCCTAAAATTTTGTCCATCAAATTTTTCAGGTTTTAAACTATTTGCTTCCTCAATCTTATTCATTGTCTTTGCACTAAAATATCTAAAAGCAAAGGAAATAACTAATATAGATCTGCGCACAATATATAAAATAAATGTCACAAAATATTCAATATGCAATTAATAAAAATTTCAAACTAATTAAACAATTAGTAGACACTTATGAAAAATATGTAACTGATAATTAAATTAAATAACTATTTTAAATTTGAAAGCAAAGTAAAACCGTTTAGAGTTTTTAAACTAATAAATTAATAAAAGTTATAACAACTTTAGTATCATAAATATTTTAGAGTTGTAACAGAAACTTAAATATTTAAGATAAAAATAATGTAACTTTCAATTTTATAAATAAAATTTTATGCATTAAAAGTTAATTTAGAGTTGTAACAAAAAAAAAAATGTAACCTTTAGTTTTATAAATAAAATTTAATGTATTAAAAATTTCAAATTTTGTCTAAATAATTTATTATTCTATTGCAAACATAACTTCAAGTCTTAAATGAATTTAAAACAAACTTTAAGAAATAATTATGATATGTAGAAAAATACTTTGTAAGTCACCTTGCAATAATATATATATATATATATATATATATATATATATATATATATTTAAATCAAACCAAGCAATAATTTATTAATTAAATATTATATTATAATAAATACACACACAATTATTTAATTAGAATAAACAAATTAAAATTTATAAAATATATATGAATATTAAAACAAACGAGTGAGTAGTCTTTGGCTTTAGATTGTTATTGAAAAATATTATTAATTCACCAAATAACACATGCTCAATCAATATTATTTTAAAAATATTAAATAAACAATTAACAAAATAAATAACAAACATAAAAACTATAAAAGCAAGTTAGGAAAATCTAGCCTGTGCTATGAGAGGCACGCGTAAAGCGTTGTCCGAAAGCCAAAGAGTCCTCCCCTTCGTGCGGTTAAAAGACGGACCTCAAGGGCTCTAAGATACAAGCCAATAGCTCTCAGCCACTCTCTTCGATGAGCACGATCACCGGAAGAATATGAACCAGTCTTACAAGTTGTAGTTGCAAAATTGTAGAATTTTGAAATTAAAAATGAGGGAGTGATGGCTTTGATAATAAGTCACTAAAATTGAACTTAAAGACCTCCTTATATACTAGTGTCCTAGATATTATAACTTATATAATTAATAGTGTAACTCCTATAACATAATGTGCTTAATAAATTATGTAACCTATAAATGAAATTAAACTATGTAACTAATGCAATGAATTTTGTAACTCATGCATAATTATAATTCATAACTCATAAAATTTAAAACCTTTTTATTCCAACAGTTAGAACCCAAGCTAGTGATGAGGCACATTCGTGCATTTAGGTATGGCTAGTAAGAAATAAGGTAGACAAGGTCCGTTGGGTTCAGAGTGTTTTTGAGGTTTTGGCCCACTTGGGGGGAATTTAACTACCTTAAGACATTCAAAACTCAAGGACATGCACAGTTGTCACACAAAGCCCAAACAACCCTAATTTATTTTTTATTTTCATGTTGCTTATTATTGATTTTATGATTGCATTTACTATTCAGGTGTTATTGTCCACAAGTTATTATTCACCACCACTATTCACCTAACATTGTTCACACGACACGGGTCACCCAAGACTTGATAGAGATTGGTTAATTAATAATCAATTAAATATTAGGTTATTTATTTATTTATAAAATCCTTTTATCCTACGACAACACTTTATATTAGAAGTATTTTGTTATCATTATTTATCTCTTTATTAATTATATTCCTTTTATCTTATAAATATTATGTTTATCTAAGATAATTCTTAAAAGGGATACGACTCTAATCTTAATGGAAATCCCAATCCTTTAAGAATTATCCCTTATCAAAATTAACCTCCCTAAAAAGCCTTGACAGCAGGCGGTAGTCAGAATAAATACAACTTGATAGTTACTTTCTCTCACGACCACAACACCTTCATTTTAACCTAATTTACAGATTATGTCATAGATGTTACGGATCGCTTCCGCTGCGCACAACAATAATTTTTCAACAAATGGGGCACCATATATGGAACAAGTATCCAGCCCAAAAGACTAGTCTATTAGGTGGAGGAACTCCTCCCATATATAAGCCCTATGAAATTCCCTTAACCAATCAATGTGGGACTCCCAAATGAGGATTATCCAAATGGGATCCTCCTGCAACAATCCCCCTCTTCAGACAAGGCCTCGGCGGGTGGAGGCGCCATCCTTGTCTGAACCACCAACGATAATTCTCCACAAAGACAAGGCCCCGGTGGGCATCAACACCATCCTTGTCTGAACCAAACGAGTCCACACATTGCTGTCTTGGGTTGGCTCTGATACCACTTGTTACGGATCGCTTCCGCTTGCGCACAACAATAATTTTACAACAAATGGGCCACCATATATGGAACAAGTATCCAGCCCAAAAGACTAGTCTATTAGGTGGAGGAACTCCTCCCATATATAAGCCCCATGACCTTCCCTTAACCAATCAATGTGGGACTCCCAAATGAGGATTATCCAAATGGGATCCTCCTGCAACAATAGATCTACCCTTTAATTCCTTGTATGTATGATTTAGGACAAAATACACAAGCTTTTCTCCTAAAACACCTCTTAACTTTTTCTAAGAAGGCTTTGACAAAATCCTCTCCATGATCTTCTTAAGCTAAAAACACTTTATTGTTTCTCTTTATAATTTTCAAAGAATCCAAAGCATATTTGATGGTTGCATCTGTTTCCTTCCACGTTATAATAGGAGTGGTTTAAGCTATTCGATCTGTCAATTGCCACTCACTTTATACCTAGAAGTAAACAAAACGATAATGACTCTAGGCTTCAAAGTTTTTCTAGGCGACGATTGAAGGCAGCTTCACGTTTTGCTCCCACATTCCTCTTCAAACGGATTTGTCTTGGCTTCTACTATAATTGTTCACAATAGCAATAGTAGTTACTAACATTTCCAAGTTTCCTATAATAAGGTTGCAACATGGTGTTTTCTTGTTTTACCTCAAGGCAGCGCGGATTGGCTTTCTAGACTTAAGTGAGGCTTCCTTCCGACATTGGGGATAAACTGAAGTGCTCTTCCACTAAAATAGAGAACTATCTAATTTGTATTTCCTTGTTATTTCAATTGTGTAACAAGGGCACTAGTGTACTTTCTTTTGCTGTAAAAAAGGGGTCTCAACAAGCATTAACTATCTACTCATGTTACACATCCCAAAAATCTTTTCCAACCTCATGCTTCATCCCAAATGATGTGATAATTTAAGGATATACGACTAATTTGTTATATCATCATACTATCTACTTGATTACGAATTATTTTAGATGGAAATTTGGGATAAAAATTTGAATAAAGACTATTGTTCATATGGCAATTTTAACATGTGAGTTTAAATACATGTTAATATACACCTCAAAATATATGTGGTTCATTATATAAATCATTTTATATTATATTTAATGTTTTTAAGTTTATCAAAAGAAATAACTTATTATAAAAAATCATTGAATCGAGTGCTAAAGTAACGTTTTTTAATAATGAAATTCCAATGTATTTAAGGTATTAACATGTGCCCTATGTTAAAACAACTACTATTTTTAAATTAAAGAAGAATTTATGAGTGCACTGAGGAAACCATGAATATGAATAAGAAGTTACCTTTGGAATTTCAAAGGGCTGCCATATTGAATTTTAATTTGAAAATTATAAAATTTTGTCTAGAGAGGAAATTTATGGATGTAAATATCTGCACCCTTACGTTTAACCTTTATAATGGTTTATAGGACAAAATAGTGTTTTGTAGATATAATTTTTTGGGAATATTTCATCCATCACGCTGAGGTTCTGCCTAACTATTAAATGTCCCTCATGTTTGAGAAATCGCTTCAAGTGACGATGCTGTTACTTCATATATGCTAAGTTGGACGGTCAACCTTGAAATAACTTTAATGTCCTTTGATAGTTTGAGTTTTTTTTTTTGAAAATTAGTAAGTGGAGGCGATTCAAACCTGATGTTCACGTGTACATTTTCACCATTGCCACCGCACGAACTTCTTACTTGAATTTAACATACACAAATTTTATTATTTATTATAATATTTATTTAAAGATTAAAAAAAATCACATGACTCTTGTCTTCTATTCTCACGTCTCCCTCCTCCTCTGCCTTTAGAAACCACTCCTCCTCATCACCTCCACCTGAGTACTTGTCGTCCTCACCATCACCTCCAATGTCATCATCCTCTTCGCTTCTGCAAAGTCCTCCTCCCTCACCATCTTCTCCTAGTGGTAATGGCCAACACGTTCACAACCCTTCTCCAATGTTTTTCTCTCCAACTCCGCCAGCTAACAAATTACCACCCTTAACCGAAAACCACTAGCCAAAGATAAATCGAATACAACCCTCAGCTACAAAAGAAAACCCAATTTTCTTACCAACCAAACAATTTTGTTAAATCTATCTTTGAAGTCTCCGTTTAACTTCGTTTCAAAATTGTTTGGTTTTCAGTGTCGGCTAGGTTTTTGGTTGGGTTTGGGATGGAGGTTGGCTAGATTTTTGGCTTTCTTTGTAATGGAGGTTTGCTGGGCTTTTGGCTATGTTTGAGGTAGAGGTTCACTGAATTCTTAGTTGGGGAGTCTGTGTATGGAGGGTTTTTCCATAGGAAGGCGTGGGTAGTGCGACTATAAGGGCATGTGCCATGGGCGGCCGTGTAGAGAATGGTTGGGTCTACAGCAGGGGTAGTTCTGCAATCATTGGTGGTGTGGAGGATAGGCGGGTTTCTGTAGGGTAGTTTTGTGATGGGTGTGTTGCGGAATTCGGAAGCGATACCAACAAAACAACCAACTGCACAACCATAAACTATGCTAGATAATTGAATATAATAGCAACTAAAGAGGCAACCAATCAACCGACAATGCATAAATAGAAAGAACACCAAGATTTAACGAGGTTCAGTATTGTTACCTACGTCCTCGGGTGCTGCTGAAGAAACTTCCACTATCTTCAAAGAGAATTACAAACTTTTTAGTCACAATACAAATACCACAACTATTGGGTCAAACTGTAATTACCCGAATAGTTGGGCCAAACTATAATTACCCAAACAATTGGGTAATACTACAAATACCCAAAATCAAAGGGGAAAAAATAAATATTACAAACTTTAAGGTCATTAATGAAAGGCCTTAAACTATGAGGTCTTATAGTGAGACCTTACAAATATAGGGGGTAGAGGAGAATTTTCAATGGGACAACTAAGTGAGAAGACTTGGCTTTAATTTATAAGCCCAAGTCTCTCCAACACAAAGAGTCTCACTTCATATGGGATCCTTGCACACACAAACAATTGGCTAAAGAGCCAAAATTCCAACAATTCTCCATCTTGGCGATTTAGCCAATCCACCACAAAACTCTTCTTTTTCTCTTATTCTCTCTCACAGTTGCAACGCCTCCAAAATGCGCCCAATGGCGTAATCAAACTCGCACAATGTTGATCAAGTTCAAACAATGACTGAACTTGATCGCTGTCACAATCTTAGTCAACATATCTATGGGATTCTCGGCAGTCTCAATCTTCTGAAGTAAGATTCTCCCTTCATCAATAATCTCCCGCACAAAATGATACCGAACATCAAGACGCTTCGTACGAACGTGGAACACTGGATTCTTCGCTAAATGGATAGCACTCTGACTGTCAGAATGAAGAGTGATCTTCTTCTGCCCAATTTTCAATTCATCTAGCAATCCCTGTAACCAAATAGCTTCCTTCACAGCCTTTGTCATTGCCATATACTCTACCTTTGTAGTAGACAAAGCCACTGTAGACTGTAAAGTAGACTTCCAACTCACTGGTGCTCTTGTAAGAGTAAACACATAACCCGTTGTCGATCGACATTTATCCAAATCACCAGCATAATCAGAATCAACATAACCAATAGCATACTGATCACACGTATCATCCCTCTCAAAGACTAAGCCAACATCTACGGTTTTCAGTAAATACCGTAGAATCCATTTCACTGCTTGCCAATGTCCTTTACCAGGATCATGCATGCACTTGCTCACAACTCCAACTGTATGTGAAATATCGGGTCTTGTACACACCATAGCATACATCAGACTACCAACTGCATTAGCATATGGAACTAGAGACATATACTCTCGTTCCTCATCTGTGCTAGGAGATAAAGATGCATTGAGTTTCTTATGAGGAGCAAGTGGGGTACTTACAGGTTTTGACTGCTCTGTAATTCCAAACCGCTGTAATACCTTCTTCAGATACTGCTTCTGAGTCAAACAAATCTTGCTTCTCCCTCTATCTCTACTAATCTCCATACCTAATATCTTCTTAGCTTCACCCAAATCTTTCATCTCAAACTCTCGATTCAACTGAGTCTTCAACTTTGCAATTTCTTCGAGATTCGTCGAAGCTATCAACATATCATCAACATACAAGATTAGATAAATCAAAGAACCATCATGTTGCCTCCAAGAATACAAACAATTATCAAATTTGCTTCTTGTGTATCTCTGACCCATTATAAACTGATCAAATCGCTTGTACCACTGCCTCAGAGATTGCTTCAAACCATAAAGCGATCTTTTCAGTTTGCACACCAAATTTTACTTACCAGCAACTTTGAATCCCTTTGGCTGAGTCATATAGATTTCCTCTTCCAAGTCACCATGTAAATATGTAGTTTTTATATCAAGTTGAACTAGTTCCATATTCATCTGAGCTACCAAGGCCAACAGAATTCTAATAGAAGAATGTTCACAACTGGAGAAAATACCTTATTATAGTCAATTCCTTCCCTCTGAGCGTAGCCTTTGGCCATCAACCTTGCCTTGTAGCGGACGTCATTCTTGTTAGGAAATCCATCTTTCTTTGTATATACCCATTTGTATCCAATTACCTTTTTACCCTTCGATAGTTGAGCTAGCTCCCAAGTTTCATTCTTTTGAAGAGACTGCATCTCTTCGCTCATAGCTGTCTTCCACTGATCAACTTTAGAACATCTGACTGCCTCTTTATAAGTGGAAGGAACATCATCATCTACAATTGGAAGTGCATAGGCCACCATATTAGCAAATCGAGTAGGTCTGCGAACCTCACGTCTTGGCCTATTAACTGCAATAGATTCTTGTTGCTGTTGAGGTTCCTGAGTAGAACCCTCTCCATCATCTCCCAAATCCTCCTCTGTCATAAGAGTACCATCATCTGTCTCAACAGATCTAATTGGGGTCAATGTTGTCGTTTCAAACTCCACCTGCTACTGAGTATGCTCCACCTACTGTGGAGTACCATTCACCTTTGTCTGGTTTTCTGATTTCTTCAACATTGAAGACTCATCAAATGTCACATCTTGACTGGATACAATCTTCCTCGAACTAGGACACCAAAGACGATATCCTTTTACTCCCGAAGTAAATCCCAAGAAAATCGCTCTCTTGGCTCTAGGATCCAGCTTAGATTCTTTCACATGATAATATGCAGTGGAACCAAAAACATGTAAAGAATCATAATCAGAAACAGGTTGTCCAGACCATACCTCGAATGGAGTTCTATCACCAATAGCAGCTGAAGGTAGATGATTAATGAGATGACATGCATAAGTCACAACCCCAGCCCAAAATTCTTTGCCCAACCCAGCATTAGACAACATACACCGAACTTTCTTCAGCAATGATCGGTTCATGCGTTCTGCCACCTCATTTTGCTGTGGTGTACCTCTAACAGTAAAATGACATACAATACCTTCATCTCGACACAATTTTAAAAACTGATCACTGCAATACTCACCACCATTGTTTGTTCTGAGATGCTTGATCTTCTTGCCAGTTGGTGTCTCAATCATCTTTTTTCACTCAAGGAAAGCACTAAGTACATCATCTTTTGATTTCAAACAATACACCCAAGTTCTTTTGAAAAAGTCATCAACAAAAGTAAAAAGTAGTGCCTACCTCCCATCGATACGGTTTTGGTAGGTCCTCACACATCTGAGTGAACATAATCAAGAATACTCTTGGTATTATGAATAGCGGTGCCAAATTTCACTCTCTTTTGCTTTCCTAGAACACAATGCTCACAAAAATCCAGCTTGCAGGTCTTTGCATCTTTCAATAAGCCTCGTTTCACCAAACTGAATAAAACTTTCTCACCTTCATGTCCCAAACGCATATGCCACAGTCTAGTGATCTTTGAATCTGTATCATTATCAGAAACCATAGCCACTGATCCAATAACCGTACTACCATTATAGTAATACAAGTTGTTCCTCCTAGTGCCTTTTAATACCATAAGAGTGCCTAAAGTGACCCTCAGAATACCATCTCGAATAGAGAAAACACAGTCTTTAGATTCCAAGGCTCCCAAAGAGATGAGATTCTTCTTCAACTTCGGTACATACCGAACATCTGTCAGAACTCTAGTCAGTCCATCATGATTCCTCAATTGGATCGAACTTATCCCAGCAGTATGGCAAATATCATCATTGCCTATATAAACAATTCCACCATCAAGCTCTTCAAACTGAAAGAACCATTTCCTATGTGGACACATATGATAAGTACAACCCGAATCCATAATCGACTCATCAGAACTAGAAGTGGATAGGTGACCAACTAGACATATATTTGAATCATGTCATCCTCACGCTCAACAACACATGCATCAGAAACAGCCTTGCCCTTATCTTTTTTTTTTCAACTTCGGACAATCTTTCTTCCAATGCCCTTTCTCATGACAAAAGGCACACTCATCTTTTCCTAATCTACCCATTGACCAAGATTTTCCCTTTTTTCCTGGTTTCCTACTTTGACTACGCTCTCTCACTGTCAATGCATCTACTGACTCATCCCTATGTTCTCTTTGATATTTCTTATGAATTTCATAATTCAACAAAGCAGAACAAACTTATTCAAAAGACAGTTTATCTTTTCCATGGATAAGAGTAATGCACAAATGATCTAATTTATCCGAAAGTGAGCGAATCCATAGCATAGCCTTACGTTCATCTTTGAAGGTTTCATCTAATTTTAACAAATCAGCAATTAATTTATTGAACTCATTAATATGAGAATTGATGCTCGTGCCTCGTTTCAACTGAAGATGGAACAATTTTTTTAATAGATACTGCCGATTCTCATTGCTTTTCTTCATATATTTGTTTTCCAACGCCTTCGACAGTTTGCTTGCAGATGTTTCTTTTGTGAACGGATACTTCTGTTCTCCACACAAACAAGAGCGAATCAACCCACATGCTTTTACATTCAGCCTGTCCCAGTCTCTTGCACTGATATCTTCTGGTTTTGTTTCTTCCAGAACAATATCCAAATCTTGCTGATACAACCCGTCCAACACCTCACTCTGCCATAAGTCGAAACTATATCGACCATCAAATTTTTCAACATCTATTTTTGCATTTGTCACAGTCACTGTCTTCTCCGGTACAGTTGACGATGATGCCATCACTACCTCTCACAAATAAGCTCGATACACAAATCACCAATAACCAAGCTCCAACAAACTATTATATTCAATAACTAGCAATCCAAATTCAATAGTCTAGAATAATAGCAAGTGCTTCAATGAAATAGCCACTCACTACCCACAACCTTAGGCTCTAATGCCAATTATTACAGAATTCGGAAGCGATACCAACAAAACAACCAAATGCACAACCACAAACTATGCCATATAATTGAATATAATAGCAACTAAAGAGGCAACCAATCAACCAACAATGCAGAAATAGAAAGAACACCAAGATTTAACGAGGTTCATTATTGTTACCTACATCCTCGGGCGTCGCTGAAGAAATTTTTACTATCTTCAAAGAGAATTACAAACTTTTAGGTCACAATACAAATACCACAACTATTAGGTCAAACTGCAATTATCAAAATAGTTGAGCCAAATTGTAATTACCCAAACAATTGGGTAGTACTACAAATACCCAAAATCAAAGGGGAAAAAACAAATATTACAAACTTTAAGGTCCTTAATGAAAGGCCCTTAAACTATGAGGTCTTATATGAGACCTTACACAATATGGGGGGGAGGGGGGGAAGGAAAATTTTAATTGAGACACCTAAGTGAGAAGACTTGGCTTTAATTTATAAGCCCAAGTCTCTCCAACACAATAACTCCCACTCTATGTAGGATCCTTGCACGTACAAACAATTGGTCAAAGAGCCAAAACTCCAACAGGGTGGTGGTGGGTGGGCGTGGTTTTGTAATTGGCGGCGCGTGGGTTTTTGTTGGGTGGGGGGGGGGGGGGCGGTAATTATGGTTGGGGTGTTTATGCAAGATTTGTAATCCGAAGTGTTAATGTGAAATTTTTTATTTGGATATATTCAAAATCTATAAATTAAAATTAGATTTTATTAGATGATTTTATATATTAGGACAAAATTATTTATTTACCTTTGGTTTATCAAAGTTAATAAAAATTTAGTAGCATAGTCATTGGACCATTTCGTAATCACACCAAACCTTAGGATTATGGATGAAATGTTCTCCCTTTTTCTTGTTGTTTGAGAAAATTATAAACAGAGCATATCACTTTTTATTTAAACGTTAATAAAATAAAAAAACACATATGTATCATTCAAATTCACATGTTCAGTTCTTTTCAAGTTTCATGACTGTTTAAATTTCACACAAAAACAAAACTACCTTAATCAATTCAAAAATCTTGGGAGATTGTCATTTCTTGTACATCTCACTTTACGTCGATCAAAGAACTAAAAAAAAAAATAATAATTTCCTTGATGCGAATATATTCTCCCTCAATGTGTGAGTAAATGAAATTAATATCTTTTTCAATTCTTTAATATCCCTTTATTTCTCATTTAACCTATGCAAAGATTTGGATTCCTTCTATCAATTAAAGAGAAAATGATCACCATCGTACGTTGTGGCGTCTGATCAGAACATCAAAAACATCAATTACATTAATTTTGACTGTAGATTAGACTAATCAGAAAAATAATAATATTCAGGCAGCAAAGTTCTGTCTAACAAGAAACAAATGACGCAATATGCGGATAATCTTTCCCTTTAATTAATCATTTCATTACTTTTCTATGCTGTATACATTTGCCCCTTCAAGGTTTTTGCAAGCTCTTTCAACCCGCTGTAGTTATATATAAGTGGGAATTTCACAGACCTCATTTGCTTCATTGTCAAGATTTTTGCATCTAGAAAAGTACCGTTCACACCAAATTTTTTTTTTTTTAAGTAGACGCATTTCAAATAATTTTATATCGATTTTGTTATTATGTATTTCAAAGATCTTTAGTTTATCTATTTGTCTGTCAATAAAAAAACAATAATTTTGTACCAAAATTGGAAGGAGATGTAGAGTGAAACATCTAATTGATAATTAACAAATTAATTAGATAAAATTAATTACATTTATATGACGTGAAGAGTATTTTTTATAGGTAAAAATATTATAAAAGAAAATAGAAGAGAGTTCATTCAAAAGTATAGAAGGTTAGTTAGAATTATTATACACTCGCGTAGAAAAATAAAAAAAAAATATTTTTTTCTCCCAAATTATTTTTCATTCTGGATATAATAACAAGTCTGCGCATGAAAGTATCCAAACCAAAGCAAGCAGTAAAGCTGGTCCGTTGTGTGCCACTCAATTTAAAGTGCGCATCTGATTCTTGCACTTTTTTATTTTTATAGATAAAGCGAAGAGACAGAACAAAACCATAAGAAAGAGAGAAATAAAAAGAAAACTTTAAAAATTTTGTGAAGGAACAAGGTTATTGCGCTAAATGTCCTGGTAACATTTAATTTGTAGCTTTAGAGGAAAAAAAAAAAACAACACGCACACACCCCTATCAATCTTATTTTCTGCGCAAGAAAAGTGCTTCGGGTACATTATTTCATATCACTTCTGTCAACATTCTTAAAATCACCTCAAAACAAAATGTAAGCTTCTAGTGAACTGCACTGTGCTTTTGTTCAATTTGGAGGCGGCCGAACACCTTTTTCGTGTTATCAAGATGATATGCCTGAAAATTTTCAACCAAGGTATCAGGATTCTCGAGGCACTCTCATTCCTTTCCCACCTCAGTGTCTTCAACCCAACATGTATAGCATCATATTTTTCAATCTTGACATTAGCACAACTAAATTTACACTAGTGCTTTAATTAAATTTCTGCATTTATTCATGAATTTTTATTTTATACAAAATGATATATATTGTTATGCATTATATCCAAAAGAAATTATTTATTATACAAACAAGTTTTCAACGGACTAGAAAATTAATTTATTAAAATCTGTCCAATCCATTCCTATCATATCTCAGAAGACTGCATTAATTATACATGTAGCTTTGTTTTGTGTTGAAAAATAACACACACACACACTCTCTCTCTTATCTCTCAAACTCACTTTTATTGAAAAATTTCTGATCTTTATTCTAGTTTGCTCCTCACAGTACACACAGTAACAATTAAAAGAAACAGTACGACTTTTAGGATCCATTTGCCCCTAAATCTATTTGACTCGGACTCTTCGATAAACTAAAATTACAATCCCAGCCCAACTACAATATAAAGTTTTAGTTTCGACACAAGGAACATTATAATAAAACAAATAAAATGCAGAATTCAATCTCAATTTTTGAAAATAGCTAATCTGAATTTCGGTAAACAAAATAAAAATAATTTTCGAACGGTCCATAAGTTTCTACCCAAATCTATCCTAAAGCAGCCCTTGAACCTTTATGACAACACTCAACCGATAAAATAATTAGGCAGAAAAGAGTAAAGAAAAGGTTGAAAGCTGATTCTTCGTTGTTCATTTCTTGATGCTTCAATAAACTAAACTTTCTGCCAAAGCCAAGTATATATGCCTCTCAATTTAAGTCTCGATAGCTTGTGGCCGGAGGTCTTCTATATCAATAATGGCTACTAGACCAACCCTTTGCGCTTATTGCAGGCAACATGTCTGGACGAAACCTAATGAAAGTATGACTTGCCCAGGATGCAAACTTAATGCAAATCCAAAACCAAACAGAAATGATAATTCGAGCTCAACAAATGGAAGAGTTAGTCAAGAGAGAAGCATCTGTGGGGGTCTTATTAGGAAAACTAGACCAGGTACTAGCCCTATAGGGCCTCTGAATATTAAGCCCTCTCCTTTGCACTTGCCAGTGTCGTCTCGACCGAAAAAGCGAGCGGTGATTTGCGGAGTCAGCTACAACAATTCAAAGTACAAGCTTAAAGGAACTATCAATGATGTGATGAACATGAAAGACATGTTGACTACTATCTTTGGTTATGAGGAGAAGGGCATCCTCGTGCTCACAGGTATTCTTAATTTCTTCTGTGGTAGTTGAAATATATATGTTTCGTTCTTAAATTGCCCGGTCAAATAAATAGCTAAAAATTCAAATAGAGGAAATTTGAAATATAATTTTGATTATATATAAACTGTCATTTTCTTTCCTTTCTTTCTTTTTTGTTTTTTTTTTTTTTTTTGTGGGTAATGTTGAAAGAGATCAATGACTATTATTTCGGAAACCTCCGGGTGCTTTCTTACCTTTATGAAGAACATGTGTTACAGAAATTGCTAAAGCTGTCTATTCCCTATTACAGTTTTAGGCCCAATTTTAGTCAGTTGGAGTGCTACTAGGTCTTCGAATCCGATCCACTAGGGCCTCGGGCATAAAATGATAAGCAAACCGAGAATACATTTTCCAAGTAGCCTTTCTTATAAAGAGGGGTCAGCGTAGAAATGAGCAGGTGTAATTAATAATATCTAATTTCGACTGCATGGAAGCACCCTACCTTTTATCTTCCACTCATATAAAGCATCTTTGCTTTAGGTTGTCCAATATTAAATATTGATGTGTCCAAATCTACAAATTTCTGTTTTATTTATTAATACTTCATATGTTATCAGAACCAAATGGATTTATAGCAGTCTTTGCTATAATCACTTGTAAGACCCAAAAGAGTCTCGCGAAATCCAGTCAAAGAGGCTTTTCTAGCCTATGTAGTGCATGTGGTGTCAAACGTTAAAAACTAATGTTTAGCGAATAGTTAAATGTTTATTGTTATGTCAATTGGTTCTCAACACAACTCGCTTTTCTCCTCCTTCCAAATGAGCATAACAAAAAACAATCTCCCCCAAGGTTAAATAAAATTTCAGTTTCTCTCAAAGGCTTGCCAAATCTATCGACTAAAAAAAGACTCGAGTCACAAGGGCTAATAAAGCCAACTCATATTAGCATTGAATTTTAAATTTTGAAAGCCTGAACCGTCCAGACACCATTGTCCGCAATAAAAACAATAACTAGAAGAAGAGTGAATAAGAGAGTGTTAAAGAGAATATTGTTAACATCTCTCTTATGTACAACAGTAAGCATTATCTACTTGTGACATCATTAATCATGACCAAACTGTTGCTTATTTTTCAATAAAATTGGTACTGGTTAATAGGTTGCTCCATGCATAGTTGCAAGGTGTTGACAATGTCCTTTTTGCATTTTATATTTTTTAATTTTAATTTAAAAATAATAAAAAATAATTATTTCCCTTTTGAAATTATATTTATATTGAAACTAAGATCGAATTGCCCTTAAATATTCTAATTCTTACAAGTATCAATAGATTTCAGTCGCAGCAGAGCTAAACTTATAGGCTTGGGTTTTCAATCTTAACTATTTTAGCTCTCACAAGCTAATGGATTTTAGTAGGGCAGAGCTATACTTAGGCTTGCGGCGGCCCTCTTTTCATTCAAACTTCCTCTTTCAAATTTGTGAAATCCATTTGATACTTGGATTTGATATTTTGAAGAAAAAAGAGCTACAGAGAAACTTTTTAGTTTTTCTTCACTTGTTATTTTGTTTGGGATGCAATGATTATAATATTTATTTTGTTTTCCTTTTTTTGGAATTTTAAACACTAGAAATTGGTTTGGGAATTTCACAAAATTCTAAATAACTATTTCTCACCATATCAAATGAAAGGGAATAATTTTGGTTAATTAGGTAGAATCCTTTAAAATAATATGTTCATTGTTTCAGGTAAAAATATTGAAATACAAACATCTTGTGCTTTGTATTTACAATTATAGATATGAATGTTCTTTCATTTTCATAATAATTTACTTTTAAATATTAATCGATTTTGTACCATTAAAAATTTGTTTTTGTTTTGATTCAATGTTAGGGGAGGTTTCTGCATGTGTATTTCTTAAGCTTCAAGTGGAAAGTACTTCTAGAAAAATTATGTCTTCCTCCATAACTATAGTTTGAAGGCCATAGATTAGTTCTTTTTAGGCATCTTCTATAGTTTAAAGGCTATATATACTAATCATTTGGTTAGTTCTCGTTCTTTTTAGGCATCTTCTATAGTTTGAAGGCCATATATACTAATCATTTGGTTAGTTCTTTTTAGGCATCTCTTGAAGAGCACTATTTCTGTAAGAAAAATGGAGAAATATATTATTTTTTAATTAAATATAAATTTTAATAATAGATTTTTACCTGATTAGAGGTGGGGGTTATGACAAATAGGTGAGAGCACATAATCATAGGGGGAAAAAAGAAAAATAATAATAATAACAAAATCAAAAACAAAAACCACACAAATTAAATCCGTAGAAGGTCTATCAAGTACCAACCTTAACTTGCTCGGTCAATGCAAGATAGCCTAGTTTGCATGTATGAGCTGAGGTCAATGTCAATAGAAATATACGGCAATGGAATTGTTTAAAATTTTTTAAAACAGAACATGATGAACCCCTAAATATTATGAAATTTGACATTGTCAAAATGACGCACTACAATTTTGTTGTGTGAAAGCCGTAAGTGCATAGAATCGTAAACAACAGATAAAGTGAGATGTGGAGTATCATTCCCACGAGAATTGTGTTACTAATTACCAAACTTAATTTAACTCTACTTTTGTTTAAATAAATTATCAAAGAAATCAATAGTGTAAAATAAATAACTAACAACAAAATTAAATAACAACTATGATATGAAGTAAAATTCCAATAATAACAGCTCTAAGGTTTCATATTTCACCTAGATTAATCAATCTAAATTCCCTACTCCAATCTATCAATGTTTATTCCTATGTTACTAGTAGAGCTCACTCAATTAATTATTAATCTTTCTCAAGCATCAATAATATATCTTAATAAGCGAGGAATACATCTCTATCAAACCTTTAAACTTATCAAAACGCATTAAACACAAGAAATCTATAATAGCTACACAAATTCTTTACATATCTTTATCTTATGATAAATTTATGGTACATCATTCATCGGTAGAAACAATTATCACTTTTCAGTCTCAAATTGAATCTCAAAATCATGCAATAGTTTGCTAGACAATCACAAGCATTAAGCATAGAATGAAATACTCAAAATAATATGGAATAAAGCACCAATAGATTGAAATAAAAAAATCCAAATATCATAATCCAGCTGCATCTTAGCCCTAGAAAATAAAATTAGTTCATATTGGAATTAAACATAACATAAATCATAGATTCAAACATAAAGACAAAGAGAAAAGAGAAGAAAACTAGTTGAAAAAGAAGAGTTTCTATGCACAACTGTCCTCCTAAGCCCTTCTGATTCTTGTTTAAATCTTAATACGTCCTATTTATATGTGTAGGGTTTTAGGACTCCAAATCCTATAGGGAAATGGATTGTAGAATTTCTCAATACAAACTAGCATTGCAGCGCAGGTTTGGTAGCGCTACGACGCTAATTTAAATTTCTAGTCAGAGCTACGATGCAAGTTGGATAGTGCTACGACGCAAGTACCTCTATTTGAGATCTGGAATTCTATAAAATCTGATGGCACCGCAGCCCTAGCTGATTAGCGCTGAGCCCTCTGGTACGATATTGGCATTTTTCTTACACATTTTTCTCACAAATCCCACATTTCTCCAAAAATCATCAAATATTCCTCATTCTTTGTCAACTGCAAGAAACACAACAAAAGACACAAAAAAACCACAAAAACACTCAAAAACTTAACAAATATCAAGCTTAAAGTTATCTAATTAATAAATAAAAAGTCCACTTATCAAATTTTATATTAAATTTGTAAATAATAGTGCATGCATTCAATATTTTAACTATTTTTTTGGTTTAAAATGGCATATTAATTTTTAACTAAATATACACCTTAGTAAATTGAAATTAAAAGCATACAACGTTTAGTATCCTCAAAATCCCTAAATCTTTAAATTCCAATTGATGGACAGTTAGGAGTTAGTATCTCCATTTTTGGTTGAACCTCTTTTTAATAGATACAAAATATGATTCTTTAATAAAATTTTTATTATATATAACTGCATATTGAAATTAAATTGAAACTTATATATGGAATAAATATGCACTTTAATGACAATGAGTTTAATTTGATTATTTTGTTTGAGAAGTGGTTCACTTTATGTTCACTTATTTTGGCTCTTTTTAACATTAGTGCTTGGAATAATATTTTTAATCATAACTATTTTAAAGAATTAACAATCCTAATCAAATGAAAAATAAATGAACAATTATATGATCTTATCGTATGTAAAAAAATACGAAATGATGACATTTAGAATGCCACGATATGGAATGATATTAACTATTTGTTGAACTATTTTTGTTAAGTTTTATAGCGATATCCTTGTTTTCATAATGTGTTATTTGGTAATTGTAAAAAATAAAATGCAGAATATGAGGAATCAGATGAGCACATTCCAAACAGAAAAAACATCAAGAAGGCCTTGGAATGGCTAGTAGAGGGTTGCAAAGCAAGTGAATCACTTGTGTTTTACTTCTCGGGACATGGCTTACGACAACCTGATTTTACCGGCGATGATATTGATGGGTTTGATGAAACTATTTGTCCTGTTGATTTTATGGAACAAGGAATGATCCTTGATAATGAGATCAATGCCACCATTGTTCAACCACTACCGGCGGGTGTTACACTTCATGCCATTGTTGATGCTTGTCATAGTGGAACTGTTCTTGATTTAATATATGTTTACAATAGAAAAACGTAAGTTTCCAATTTACAACTATATAGCTACTAGTCTCAATTACTTTATGATACTTTCCTTCCTATCAGATTAAGAACAACTCTATTAATTAATTTTTTATTTCTCGAAGGAAATTGTGGGAGAATCACACCCCTCCATCTGGCATTCCAAAGGGGACAAAAGGTGGCTTAGCAATATGTGTCAGTGCCTGTGAAGATAATCAAGTCGCTACAGATACCTCTGTAAGAAATTAATATTATTTTTTTCCTAGAGCACGACTCATCCTCCTAATACAACTTCTTTGCAATTAATTAGACTAAGAACCCAAGTCAGGGTATGTATCTCAAAGAATAATTTTCAACTATTTTGCAGCTGACTTATCTATACATATATTTATAATATGCAGGCAATGACAGGAAAGATGAATGGTGCATTGACTTATATTTTTATAGATCTTATAAAGGAACGTGTAGGATTAACATACGGCGACTTAGTTGACATGATTCAGGAGAAAATTGACGATGTTAACAAAAGCCTATGTTTTGCTAACACAACTTTCTTAAAGAGATTTTTTGGCGACAAATTATCACAGGTGAGCTTTTCTTATGATATCATAGTCTAGTCAGAGCATACATAAATAGAGCATATATACTACTTTTTACCAAATAGTTTAGTCTATTACATAAAGGGTTAGGTTATATGAACTTAAATTTTTCACTTAATTTAATTTCAAAGAAAAGTCTTCCATATGCAAGATACAAGTATGGATCTTGAATTGTTGCGTGTACATGTAAGCGCCCAGTAAATGGAAGGCTTTCTCGGTTTCAAAATATATTAGAGAACAGACACTAGTACATTTATTATTAGCTAGGTTTTTTCATTATTTTTATTTACTATCTCATTTACGGTAATATAATTATGCTAATCAATTATGTTTTTTATTTGCTTTCATGAATGTGTACAGAAGGTTCAGCTTTCTTCTTCGGAAAGGTTTGATGTTTACAAAAAACACATTAGATTGTGAAGTTGATGCTGGATGAAATTCTTGAAAGCGATGAGTGTTGTTTTAATTGCAAAAGTAGAAATCGTACATCTCAATAAGCCCAATGGATGGTCGGAAGCATGATGCCTTTAATTGCACATTCAAATAGTGCAATGAGTGAAGTTTAAAAATAAAAAAATAAAAGAAATAAATTGTATCATTAATTTCCTTTGATTCAATAATAAATTATGTTGGGGCTATATTCACCTCTAAAACTACTCTTAACAGCCCCATTTAAATACAATTATGTATACAATTATCCATGAGTCAAACTTCAGGGTAAGCGAGGAAGCATGAGCTAAAGCCTGGAGGAGAAGATCAAAATCATATGGATTTCCTGGTTATTTTTCTTGGCTGCACATTCAACCTGCCATAATGATTGAATTCTTTCTCTATTCAACTTAATTATAAAGCTAAACCCTTAATTCAGCTCCTTTACTATAAGGTTTATATATATATACCAAAAGATTGAGCTTGATGTAACGATCATCATAGAGGAGAAATCCATCAACTAAATAAGTAATCCAGAAATGGTAAGCGAGAGCCTTTTTCTTTTGCGTTTGTAGAAAGAACATTAAACTGGAATATGAAAGAGTCAATTCATGTGTTCAGCTCTTTTCAAATTTCATAACCGTTTTAAATTTCACAAAAAAAAAAAAACCTTAATCAATTAAAAAATCTTGGGAGATTGTCATGGTAGATGTATACCCTTAAATCAGATAATTATAATTAATTTTTTGATAAATAAATAATTATTTATGCATACATAAATTTATTTGAGCAAATTACAATTTAATATCTTATAATTATATTGTATGTGAATTATTTATATGGTTTGTTTATTCATATAAAGAAGACATAATTCACATGATTCTTATAGTTATAAAGTTTGTTCACGATTAATAAGTAAAGCTGACATTTTGCTTTGTAAGATTGGGGTTTTCCTATTTCCTATAGATGAATGATTTGTCTTAATCATTGAAGTGGTGACTTCAAATAGGAATTCCAGTGCAGTTAATTTGCATTGAATATGACCTCTGTGAGATTAATTAAGATATAAGAAATGTCGCATAAATGAAATCTTATAGGCACTAATAATATAATACTCTTAATCCTGAGTGAGTAATGAACTCATATTCGTCTCTTGTATTTTTTGAGGTGTAACATAGTAAGATTTTATTCAAAATCAAAACCTCTATAGTTTGGAAATATAAGATTATGATTTATGAGAACATATATTCATAATTGTTGCTATCATTATGACACGTGGCATGCATGTGCTATGCATATGTTCAATTCATAATGTTGTCATCATATGACAAAAACATTAATATGGATATTCTTTTTTAATTTTATTTGGATATTTTATATTAGGAGAGTTTTATTTAGAATAAAATAACTTGATTTGGTATTCTAGTTGAATAAGAAGTTTTATATTTATATTGATTATTTCTTATTAGATTAGGATAGTATTTAAAGTATTCTAGTTTAATTATGATAGTATATTATCACTCCCTATATTGTTTGTCTAACCTTACCATCTTAAGTTAAGATTTTACAGGTTTTGGAAAGCTTTGATCAAATCATTTTTCAGCAAGGAAGTGCTGGACGTGCAACCTACATAAAGGAAAGATCATTCAACGTCCAAGATGTGCAAACTTTATTCAAGTATTTTTTTTTGAGAGACTGTTTAATGCACATCTATTTATGTTGAGTTTGCATCTTTGTTTATTTAGCTTTTAGCTTAAATACATGTTCTTTGTTCTAAAAGCTTCATGCAGCATGATTTGTAAACAGTTCATCAACCCTCATAGCTTTCATGTTATTGCTTTCTTCAATAGCTATAACCTTAGGCTGAAATTATCTGCTAAAGATATAAGGATCTTTCCAATAATTTTAACCTAGAATATTCATCACCAAGCATGTAAGTAGCATTAGTTATCTCACAAAGTCTAGTATGAAAATCACTTATAGACTCATCTTCATGCAGAGTAAGATTTTCAAACTTTGAAGTTAAGGTAAGTAATTTTGAATCTTTTACCTTCTCTGTACCTTCATGCTTTACCTATAGAATATCCTATGCTTGTTTTGCGATCGTGCACTTTGAGATCAACCCAAATTGTTGAATATTGACAGCACTGAAAATGGCATTGACTCCTTTAGAGTTCCAGCTAGGAAGTTTATATTCGGCTTTAGACCGTTCATTTTTTGGTTTCTCAACTCGTTGTCGAGCTTCATTGGTCTTTGTTGGTAGTGTCCATCCATGAACAACATTGGTCCAAACTCTATCATGAAGAGATTTTATAAAGATCTTCATTTTAACCTTCCAATAGGCATAATTCCCATCTTCGAGTAATGGCAGTTGAGTGATAGAACTTCCATTTCGTAGTCCTTCCATACCTACAAAGGAAATGTTTAATCTATACTTGCATGCTAGTGCGCCTATTCTGATACCAATTGTTAGTTTTTGTAGTATGGATAGTTAACAGTAATTTAACTGAAAATAGTAAAGTAAAATGGAAAAAAAGATCTTACATGGTTCAGCTACAAACCAGCTTCATCCATAGGCAACAAAAATTGTAATCCACTATGTTGTATGTGTTTACACTTAAGTTAGGACTCTTTATAGTGGTAGACATTCGCTCACTCACTAACCTAGTCTATGTAAACTAGATCAACCTCGATCACAACCACAATCCTTCGCACACTTTTCTGATGTTGCATTTCGCAAACACGTCAAACTTAACTACACCAGTTTAGTCAAACATAACCAATATAACTGTTACAAGATCATGTAATCACTTAACTTATTTAAGCTTAGATGACCTAATAACTCTTACAAATCATATCTATTCACATTCTACACATGAGTCATGCATAGCCTTAACTCACTCAAGCATGAATGCACAGTCATGGATGGACATTACCAACAAAGACTAATGAAGCTCAACAACGAGTTAAGAAACCAAAAAATGAACGGTCTAAAGCCGAATATAAATTTCCCAGCTGGAACTCTAAAGGAGTCAATGCCATTTTTAGTGCTGTCAATATTCAACAATTTGGGTTGATCTCAAAGTGCACGATCACAAAACAAGCATAGGATATTCTGTAGGTAAAGCATGAAGGTACAGAGAAGGTAAAAGATTCAAAATTACTTACCTTAACTTCAAAGTTTGAAAATCTTATTATGCATGAAGATGAGTCTATAAGTGATTTTCATACTAGACTTTGTGAGATAACTAATGCTGCTTACATGCTTGGTGATGAATATTCTAGGTTAAAATTATTGAAAAGATCCTTAGATCTTTAGCAGATAAATCTCAGCCTAAGGTTATAGCTATTGAAGAAAGCAATAACATGAAAGCCATGAGGGTTGATGAACTGCTTGGTTTTTTTCAAGCGTATAAGATAGGGTTGAAATCAAGGAAAACAAAAAAGAGCATTCCTGCTTTAGAAAAGAAAGAAAATGAAGATTCTAATGATGAGTAGATTGCATATTTGACGAAGAACTTTTGTCAAATATATGAAGAAGAATCTTAAGAAGAAAAATCCTGAGAGAGCCCAGAAAGCAAGAAGCTTTGATGCCAAGAGATTTTTCAAACATTACAACAGGGAAGATTATTTACGGCGGTTAAAACAAGATCTCGCGGCTGTTATACGGCGGTTCTCAACCGCTACAAAAACAACTGCAGTAAAAGCTTTTACGGCGATTTTGGCCCGCCGTCAATAGTCTTTTAAGACGGTTTAGCTGTTCGACGCAAAAACAAGCGATAAAACAAGATCGACAATCACCACACCTTTTTACGACGTTTTCTGTCTGCCGTAAAAAGTCAAACATTTGCGACGAACATAAAACCGCTGTAAAAAGTCATAAAACCGGCATAAAAAGTTTTTATACAAATTTTGTACAACCGTCGTGGGTTGATGGAAAACCGCCGTAAATAGTTAAGAAAATTTTTTTACGTCGACCAGAAAACCGCCGTAAATAGTTAGCAAAGATTTTTCAAAGTTTCGCTGCTTGTGCTGTTCTATATTTATTTGCTCTTTACAAAATAATTAACCTGTCTCAGAAATATTTTTTGATATAAGTTTGTAATCATTCATTCAATGAATATAATGAAATCAAATCAAGTAAAAAAATATCTCATTTAATGGTTCAATCGTAATCCAAGAAAACCAAATATAACGCAATCATCATCCACACTATTCAACATTTTATAATCAAACAGTTAAGTAACATGTCAGTTAGATAGTTCAACAACCTTCACATAGTTTAATCATCTGATAAGTAAATTTACACAAAACTTGGTAAACAAAATTATCAATGTTTTGCCTTAGACGTAGCCTTCATACCAGCATCCCCATAAACTCCAAAATTATCCTCTTCAAAATCTCCATTGGGTGATAACTTACCCTCTTCTTTTTCAATTTTGAAGTCTTACTGTTAGGCCTCGAAACATTGTAATAAGCACCTCCACCTGGTACACCATATCCATTTCCTATTTCGATGTTACCTGAAAAAATATAAATAAATTAGCAAACAAATCCTTCTTCAATTAGTCCAAAAAGAATAATTTAGCTTCAATTGACTTGTTGATAGTTTTTGGTACACCACTCTGAAGACAAGCAATCCACAAATTGTTCAACTTACCTAGAAACTTTGTGGTTATATAAAATAGAGGAATTGCAACTTGAAGTCTGTTGGATGCCAGTATCTCCCTTTTGTACTATATATAGTTTTCATTTATATTTTCTGTTTCTTATATTCCATTGCCGAACCCCTCAATCAAAATAAAATAAATAATTTCTTTAAATAGTTTTTTTAGATAAATAAGAGTTTACTTGTGCAGAATTGCCCACTAAAAATCTGTTTCTCATAAAGATAGTTACAATACCCCACACACACAATAAGTAACCTTGATGCATATGATTTCCCTGCATCATAAATTTTGTACATGTAATGTTTTTATAGCACATAAAATAAATTTTACCTAAATTATTAATCACAATAAATTTAGAAAAAAGATTATGCAAACAAGAATAAAAAGAAAAAAGAAAGATAAGGTAAAAAATTTTAAGCCTACTATAACACTAGTCCCTTCAGGCAAAGCAGACAAAAGAGCAAGTTCATCATGTGAGTTTAAAACAATGCTATCAGCAAATCCTATTAGAACATTCTCGATTTCTACACCATCAAAAGACACTTTTAACCATGCTCACTTTTTGCATAAATATTCATGGAATATTTTACTTTTCTGTGAAAATGTTTTATTCAAGTTCATGCTCTGGGACAATAAGAAAGTTCTGAGGTCTGGTGGTAACTGACGAAAAGGTAGAACCCTGCATCAACAAAAGCCAAATACCTCACAAACAAGGGAAATCCATGGTAAAATTACACCCCTGAGCACCAGTATTTACCACAAACGTTATTACCAATCATATACTGTACTACAGCCCTGTGAAGAAAAATATTATTCTTATTGTTCTTACCACTGCAAGCTGATGATCCTAGATACCAACATAAAGATTAAATCAAGGATTGAAGGGTATCATTTATTTATCACACTAACTTTAATTTCCAAAAGTAATCGATTATAGGTAATAGCATTTAGCCTAATCCCAGAAAACTTAGAAAACTACTCTCTTGTCCAGTAGAATTTTAAAATGGCCAACTCTTAACTCTCTGACACATAATTTATGTGAAGAGCAACAAAGAATGAAAGACATTAGCTACCTTGTTCAGGAACAGCAGGCTTCCCACGCTTTGAAGCCATTTCTGCATGATGTTCAGTGGTTATCTTCAATAGATGCTCTTATATAGACACCAATTGCATGTTCATACAAAATAATATAACCTCAAAATTTAATATGAATAGATTATCAAACTAAAATTTGAAGGGGCATAGAGATAGAGATGTCAAAATTACATACTTTGAGAGTATTGGGGTCATAGCAATCAGCCAAGATGTTTGTACCATCCTTAGAAGCTACACCTGTAACAACTCCCTCTTCCTTAAAATCCAAAATTACAGCCAATTAAAGAGGAAATTTTACTCAAAACAAAACCCATACTAAAGTGGTACCAACCTTCGGCACATAAACCTGCAACCTTAGCCTGCCATGTAACCAAGGCATGGAAGTTATTGATGGCAACATTTTTCATAAAACAAGCAGGAAGCTCAAATTTCACTTGATTAAAGTCATTGCACCTTCTTCTTTTCTTGGCTGTGATTTTTTGTTTTGAAGCAAGTCAACCTAATTTTAGTTTGATATCTCTTTTTAGTTATCTTTACAACTCAGATCTCACTATTGCCAAACTATTCACATATGATAACAGTTTTTAAGTAGACTGAGCACAGACCATAGAGACCAAATGTAAGCTCAATTAAATCACAGACACAATAATGAGCATTAATCCGATCAGAATTTCACTTTAATATATAACTCCATTAATATTCATGCACCCATATGTTGATTTTCGTTTACCTGAAATGGCACTTCCAACTGTCAAGGCTTTCGATCGAGACTTGTCGCAATGCATGGAAACTTTGATCACCATCTTCTTCTGCAACCAGTAAATAAATAATAAAACGATTAAACAACAACCTTTTAGCATGTGATCATTAACAAAATTATATAAGCCTGGCGATGCTGGTTGAGTAGTGATAAATTTAAAGTGAATATATATGACTTCTGGTACGTGGATATGCATGCACTTTCATTGTATGATATATAATATAGGCAGGACCTGATGTCTAGCTATGGAAGAAACACTGTTTGCTGCATGCTATTTAAAGGCAGAGCCTCTTGGTAATATGACAATTATTTAATTGTTGATTAAGGACAATAATCAATTAGTTTATTGGGTAGGTTCCAACTTCGAAGGAGGTAGCTAAATTGTCTTTTTAGCTTACACAGGAGTTTATTAATTAATGTGTTCTGTTCTTCCTTCAAATGTTCCTCAAATAAGTATTTTACCTTATTGTTATGAGGTCTCTTTTCTTTTGCTTAAAACAATCTTCATTTATTGATGTTAGATGGAAATGAGTATATGATTAGAAGTTGGATTGCACCTTCAAAGTTTCAGGAAGTAAATGGTCTGAAAGTTTTGATTGACATTCATCCAATTTTATAAATATATATATTATTTAACTCATAAAAGATGCTAAATTTATAATTTCTTTATATTGAAAATTTATCAAGTTCTAATCATTATTTACTTTTTTTAATGAGAATATTTTGTACTTTGATATTCTATGTTTTAAGAAATTTACGGTTTGGAGAAATAGAAAAACAATGAAAAAGGTAAGGTGGATGCTAATAGGCGTAAAAAGAATTAGGATTATTTTTGAGATTTTGGACAGTGTACAAAGTAAATAAAGGAGTTTTAATCTTTTTATCAATGGGTGTGGTGAGTACTTTTTTGGGTACCAATAACCCCACCCCATATACATATATTACAAAAATTTGCGAAGTGCCTCTGAAATCTTATAGTAATTGAAGTCCAAACTTGTAAATTAGAAAATGCCAATATACTAAGAAAAATATACACACCTACTGCCTTTCAGAGGATGAGGATGCAAGACAAGTAATCAATGTATTCATCAAAACTGGCATTATTTCTCTTAGAGTCTTTGGAGTGTTTGCCACTATAATTTTCCAAAAAAAAAAAAAAAGTGTTTGCCACTATAGTGTTCCACACATGTAATGCAGCCTGATAAAGGGGAATGGGCAGATTAGTTCAGTAACTAAATGTCTGTCTAAAACCAATTTATCAATGTCCACCAAAACATGAAACAAATATATTGTAGTTACCTGACGTACTGAAATACTGGCATCAGTTCGAACCATATATAAAGCAGTAAAAACTTCATTACGCTTATCCCATCCTAGAACTTTAATAATAGCATGTCCATGTGCTTCAGTACTAGCACCTTCATCATCACTGGCACCCTCAAGTAAAGCTTTTCTAGAAGTCCCAGCAACCTGGATAATATACATCCCATAAGACAGCTAAAAAATACAATAATCAAGAGTAGGAAAGAGTTGGAGAAGTACTAACCTTAAACAAGAGATCTCCCAAGAGTTCAACAAAGCTTCGTCAGATACGCCAATTATCATTGAAAATACCATCTTCGACAGCCGGAAGGAGCAGAGGTAATGACTTGAGACCTAAAAATCTATAAGACACTGCAAAGATAATTCATAGAATGGACAATAAAACTATTGGAAGACTTTAAAATGCACCAACGCTTATATCCTGCAAATTTTTTGTGTCAAGCACCTGATACAACACTTTCAATATGCAAAATCAAGATAGAAAAAGTTACACCAAACTTGTCCAGCAGAAAATAAGTAGTTCTCCCCTGCCAATTTCGTATCTGTTGAGTGGTAGAAATTATAACAAATCCATGCAAGCTACAAAAACCAAACAATACAAGCCCACATCATTGAGAAACCACAACATGTAACTTAAAAAAAATGCAGAAATTAAAACCAAATACTGCGAAAAAAAAACAAGAGAATACACTGCAGAAAAACCAAAGAATTCATAAAATTAAGAATTAAATAAATAACAAAACCAGAGAAGGAACATTGACAAACCACAACATGGAACTTAAAAAAAAAAAACCATAAAAACTGCATAAAATAGACATCACTGCCACCACTCCACTGTCACTACCACACCACTCCATCGCCTCCACCAAAAGCCCACAACAACATCAATAACACTCCACCCATCACAACCACAGCTCCATCGCCTCCACCAAAAGCCACATCTTAAAACCCAAAGCAAAAAATGTAAGAAGCTTTGTGGAGTAAGAGGGACAAAGAGAAATATTTACCAGTGAAGAGGCTTGGCAGCGAGAATGCAAATGAAAGCTTGGCATGACAATCAATCATTCATGTAGTCAATCACTTGTTTTGTCCTTTCAATTGAACCGTAACCTAGCTTTCCTTTTCATTCAATTGCTTTGTGACGTAGCTTTCTTTTTCTTAATCTTGACAAATTCAGTTGACAAATTGAAGCTAAACGAAAGTTGAGAAGCAGTGTAACGATAAAAGAAGGGAATGGGAAATTGAGGGGGCAATGGCAAAAGAAGGGAAGAAAGCAGCAACGGAAGGGAAATTAAGGACAATTAGAGGGAAGAAAGTAGGCAATAGGAGGGAAATTGAGGACAACGGGAAGGCAGAAAAAGGCAATGGGAAATGGAGGACAATTACAGAGAAGCCGCGAGAGATAAGAGGGAAAATGTTAGAAAGATAAGAGAGAAAATGTTAGAAAATGATGCTAGGGTGAAATTGGTGGGAGCTTTATGTGGTGGTTTTAATAGCTGCCTCATATGGATTCGCATTCCATTTTATACGACGGTTTTTAAAAATCTTCGCAGACACCTGCCGTGAAAGCTAGGATCTTTTGTAGTGAAAGAACCAACCAAGAAGATTCTAGAGAAACCTGAAAAGAAAGGCCAAGTACAATGCTTCAAATACAAGGGATTTAAACATATATAATCTAAGTGTCCTAATTATAAAAGAATGATGGACAAAGGCATGTATACAATCTGGAGTGATGACTCAAAATAGATTCTGATAAAGAAGAACATTTTAGTAATTTTGTTGCATTTATTGGTAATGTGCCTGATAAAGGCAAAGCAGTCATATCTGACATAAGTGAACAGAACAGACTAGACGGTGATGAATCTGATGTAGAGGAGGAAGCTAATTATCATATGGAACTTCAACTTGCCTATAATGAGCTTTATGAAACGTGGGAAAAACAGAAGTTGCAAGTCAATAACCTGCTAAAAGAGAGATGACTTCTTAGACGTGAAAGGCATATGATGAAGATTGCATGAGTAAATTGGAAACTACTACGAACCAAAAAATTCAAAAAATTGAGAAACTAAAATCAGAACTTGCTGACACTCACAAGTGTATTGATAAACTTAAAATTGGTTAAGCTCGATTGGATCAAGTCTTAAGTCTTGGGAGAAAAAGCACAAATAAGCATGACTTGGGATTTGATAAAGGTGATGAACACTTAAATATGTATGTTTAATAAGAGCTTAGTTCATCATATTGCATTAATAGTGTCATTAAATTCCTTAACTTAAGCATATTTGTAGTCTTTGCATCTTTGGAATTAACCTTCTCTTAATTTTGGTTTTGTTACAGGTTCGGTAAAATGGGCATAACTCTCTATTTATAGATCAAAATGGTGCAATTCTTAATGTTTTGGAAAGCTGATTCAATTGTCTACAAGATTACATTTCACAAGGATAATCAAATTCGGGCTCTTAGTGGACCAAAAGTGGGCTTGAAGTGAATCCATCTACAGTCTCGGCCCAGTCTGACCAGGCCTCAATATTTGGATCTTATCTCTCAAAATACATATCCAAATTGTGCAAATCAATATGTTCTAGAAAGCTGAGAGACATATCTACAATTTCATGAAGACATATGATTAAAATTCACAACATTTCGATGTCAAAATTGATGGTCAAAGTCGGTGCCTAATGATCCCAATTGTCAAAGATTTTTACAACTAATATTTGACAATTATGCCCTTGTAATTTGACAAGTTTGCCCCTGGATATATCTATAAATAGAGTTGCCTTGTGACCCATTAGGGCATCTTGGCCTTGGCTGGAACATTTTGGCTTTGGCTAGGATCTTGTATTGTGTTTTGTGTGTTTATGTTATTAATGAATTTCCTTTTTCTTGCATGTTATTTTCTTTCTATTATAATGTTCTTCTAATTTCTCTTTTGCTAAGGTGAAAGGGTGAAACCCTTGATACGAGAATAAGGATTCTCTAACCCTTAATATGTGCTTAATAATCTTAATCTTATAATGTTTATTCAATATGATTTATATTTAATTTCTTAATCAATCTTGACACCACTCGTAAAGTTGAGGTCTTGATCCATTGTCGACAATTCTTGGCACATCAAATGCTTGGATCCTTTCTAGATGATGTATGGTTCTTCCTTACCGACACGAATCTAGTTAGGAACCTTGATTTGTTGTAGACATATGATGATTGGCACATTGGATGCTTGAACCCATTTACAAGAAGTGGTATAAATGTTGGTAATGAAACAAATATAATTCATATAATTAAAATGGGCTAATTATCCTTATTCGAAATATCAAGGGCGGATCCCTTAACCTTAGCTTTCATTATTATTGTGTTAATTTCTTTTGCATTTTAATTATTCTTATCTATTGTTGATATTATCTTGTCATATCTTTGAATCAATTATATCATATTTGCTTAGCATATAATTTGTAGCGTTAAAATCTCCTTCCTTGTGGATCGACCCCGGTCTCACCGGGTTTATTACTTCGACACTCCTATACTTGGGAGACAATCCTTTTTCGGATGTGTCAAGTTTTTGGCGCCGTTGCCGGGGAAGGTAAAAATTGGCATACAAAATTGTAAGTATTCTCTTTTCTCATCTTAGATCTAAATTTTTTATTTTTTTGTGTGTTCATCTTTTCCTCTCCTTTCTTCTCTCTTTCTTGCATGAAAATTTGGTCACGAACATCTAGTGGTAGACTTGTTAGAAAAACATCATCTTCCTTAGAAAACATGGCCAACAATCATGAAGAAATATTCATGGATGAAGGGGACAACCGTTCGCAACAAAATGATCAAAACCAACGAAGAACCCTCAAAGACTACATGAATCCGGTAAGGACTAGTGCACCATCTTGTGTAGTTTCTCCTCCAGATTCAAGCCATTTCAATTTCAAACCAAGTTTTGTTCGACTTCTACCCACTTTTCATGGCCTTGACATGGAGAACCCATATTCCCAATTGAAACTCTTTGAAGAGGTATGTAGCTCCTACACTGACCCAAATTGTAGCATAAACACCATTAGATTAAAGCTTTTTTCCTTTTTCATTAAAAGATAAAGCTAGAACATGGCTACAAAATTTGAGGTCGAATTCCATCAGTTCATGGGAAGAGATGAAACAACAATTTTTGAAAAAATTTTTTCCTACCCATAGAACAAATTCTCTAAAAAGACAAATTTCTGATTTCTCTCAAAAACAAGGGGAAACCCTTTACCAATGTTGGGATAGGTATAAAGAACTACTTAATACCTGTCCTCACCATGGGTTTGAAACTTGGAGAATAGTTGCACATTCTATGAAGGGTTAACACCTCAAGTGGCAACTAGTAGAATTAATGTGTAAGGAGAATTTAAAGAAAAAGTCCCTGAGGAAGCACTTGACTTCCTAGATTCTTAGCAGAAAAGACACAAAATTGGGACACTGCTGGCACCTATGAGGTACCAAGCAAGGCCCCAACCTCGACATCCAATAGAGCATTTACAACCTTAGGGAAGACCATGACCTTCAAGCCAAATATGCATCCCTAACTAGAAAAGTCGAGGCTTTAGAGATGAAAAAGAGTGGTCAATTGAATTCTATTCAAGAAAATGTCTGTAACATTTGTGATGACAATGACCATTCTACTGATGATTGCCCAACTTTGCCTGCCTTTAGGGAATGTCTCCATGAAGAAGCCAATGCCTTGAACACTTTCAAAAGGCCAAATCACAATCCATATTCACAAACCTACAATCCTGGTTGGAGAAATCATTCAAATTTTAGCTGAAAAAATGACAATCATGCACAATCTTCACAAGTCCCTTTTCAAACACAACAAATTTTTCAAAATTCTCATGATCATGCATATGCTCCTCCTCCTAGGAATGACTTTGAAGAAACATTGCATTCATTTATTACAAAGCAAGAGACCTTTCAATAGTCAAACTGCTCAAACATTGGCAAATTTGTCAGAAACTCTTGCAAAATTTGCATCTACATTTAGCATCCAAGAGAAGGGAAAATTTCCTTCTCAAACATTGCAAAACCCCAAAGATCAATCTAACTCAAATGCAGGGAGTTCAAATAACCATTATTTTGACCAAGCTAAATCAGTCATGACCCTTCGCAATGGTAAGGTTGTTGAAAAACATATTCTTAACCCTTGTGAGAAAGAAGAAGAATCGATCTCTAAAGGGCAGGAAGAGGTTGCCAAACTAACACCTAGTGAAGAGGAAACCAAATCCTCATCTGTGCCTCCATTTCCTCAAGCATTAGCCACACAAAAAAAGCCAAATCACAATTCTGAAATCTTTGAAATTTTCAAACAGGTAAAGGTCAACATTCCTTTGCTTGATGTGATCAAACAGGTACCTTCTTATGCAAAATTTTTGAAAGACTTGTGCACTGTGAAAAGAAAACTGAATGTGAAAAAGAAGGCCTTTCTAGCTGAGCAGGTAAGTGCTATTCTTCAAAATAATAATACGGTGAAATATAAGGATCCAGGTTGTCCTACAATTTCATGTGTTATTGGAGACCATAAAATTAAACAAGCTTTACTTGATCTTGGTGCTAGTGTGAATTTGCTTCCATACTCGGTTTTTCAAAAACTCAATCTAGGTGAGTTAAAACCGACTTCTGTGACTCTTTTGCTTGCTGATAGATCAATTAAAGCACCAAGAGGAGTAGTAGAAGATGTGTTAGTTCAAGTCGATAAATTCATTTACCCAGTAGATTTTATTGTCTTGGACACACAACCAGTGGAAGTATGTAATTCAATTCCTGTCATTTTAGGGCGTCCATTTCTAGCTACCTCTAATGCTTTGATTAATTGCAGGAATGGAGTCATGAAGCTATCTTTTGGGAACATGAAATTGGAACTTAATGTTTTCAATATGTGCAAACAACCACATGAAGAAGAAGATGAAATTGAGGAGGCTAATATGAACGAATCTATTGTGGAAGATCACATCCAAAAAGGGAGTTCTTCTGACCCTTTGGAAACTTGTCTAGTGAATTCATTAGACTCAAGCATGGAACTAGAGTCTGATCTTTCTGATATATGTTCTTTATTGGATTGTGCACAGGTGATGGAAAAAGGCTCAAAATCAAGATTTGAAGAATTGGGGCAAGTGAATGAAAGCAAGGAAGATGAAGCTCCCAAGTTAGAATTGAAGCCCTTACCTGAAGGACTGAAATATGCTTACCTTGGGGAGAATCAAACATATCCGGTGGTAATTTCTTCATCCCTCACATGCGAGCAACAAGGTAAGTTGATAGAAGTGCTTAAAAGGCATAAAAATGCAATTGGGTGGACTTTAAAAGATATAAAAGGCATTAACCCTTTAATTTGCACACATAGAATACATTTAGAGGAAAATGCCAAAACATCTCAACAACCTCAAAGGAGATTAAATCCACACATGAAAGAGGTCATTAGGGCTGAAGTTCTCAAACTACTTGATGTGGGAATTATCTATCCTATTTCTGATAGTAAGTGGGTAAGCCCTACACAAGTAGTACCTAAGAAATCTGGCATTACAGTAGTTAAAAATGAAAAGGGTGAATTATTGCCAACTCGTGTCTCATCTAGTTGGAGGATGTGCATTGATTATAGAAAATTAAATGCTGTCACTAGAAAAGACCATTTTCCCTTACCCTTCCTTGACCAAATTCTTGAAAGAGTAGCAGGAAACCCCTACTACTGCTTTCTTGATGGATACTCAGGCTACTATCAAATTCTCATTGCACTTGAAGACCAAGAAAAGACCACATTCACGTGCCCCTTTGGCACTTTTGCATTTAGGAGAATGCCTTTTGGACTTTGTAATGCCCCAGCCACTTTTCAAAGATGCATGTTAAGCATTTTCAGTGACATGGTTGAGCATTGTTTAGAAGTTTTCATGGATGATTTAACTGTCTTTGGAAACTCTTTTGATAATTGTCTTGAAAATTTAGAAAAAGTCCTAAAAAGGTGTGTAGAAAAAGGTCTTATTTTGAATTGGGAAAAATGTCATTATATGGTCACTTCGGGAATTATTTTAGGTCATGTGGTGTCTTCTAAAGGAATTGAAGTGGACAAAGCAAAAGTGGAATTAATTTCCCATTTGCCTCCACTAAAAACAGTTAAAGAGGTTCGTTCATTCTTAGGGCATGCTGGATTTTATAGGAGGTTCATAAGAAATTTCAGTGCTATATCTAAACCTCTTTGTAATCTCTTAATAAAAGATACTTCCTTTGAATGGACTCAAGAATGTCAAAATGCCTTTGATACATTAAATGGACTTTTAACAACTGCTCCAATTATGCAATCTCCTGATTGGTCCTTGCCTTTTGAATTGATGTGTGATGCAAGTGACTATGCCGTTGGTGCTGTCTTAGGACAAAGAAAAGAAGTTAAGCCTTATGTAATATACTATGCAAGTAGGACTTTAAATGATGCACAAATGAATTACACAACAACTGAAAAAGAACTACTTGCAGTAGTATTTGCATTGGACAAATTTCGTTCTTATTTAATTGGTTCTCCCACAATTGTTTACACTGACCATACAGCTGTGAGATATTTAATGTCTAAACAGGATGCAAAACCTAGATTGATACGGTGGATCTTATTGCTCCAAGAATTTAACATCACAATAAAAGATAAGAAAAAAGCTGAAAATGTCGTTGCTGATCATCTTTCAAGACTAACGACAGAGACATCAATTGAAGCTTCACCTATCAATGATTCTTTTCCTGATGAATTTTTATTTTTCGTTGCTACTGTACCTTGGTTTGCTAACATTGTAAATTTTCTTGCGACAGGGAAAATGCACCTCATTGGAATGCTCAAGACAAAAGAAAATTTTTAACCGAGGTGAAAAATTTTT